>PVKS010004778.1:0-90404 GCA_004027875.1 Aplodontia rufa
CTGTGCACCGGTAAGCACGAGCGCAGGGTCTGCTCCTATCACCCCTGTGCACCGGTAAGCACGAGCGCAGGGTCTGCTCCTATCACCCCTGTGCACCGGTAAGCACGAGCGCAGGGTCTGCTCCTATCACCCCTGTGCACCGGTAAGCACGAGCGCAGGGTCTGCTCCTATTACCCCTGTGCACTGATAAGCACGCACATAGCCCCGTTCTGCAAGAAACTACACAAGGTGCTCTGCAATGTGTTTTTTCATTTATTAATTTAATGTAGACATTTTCCCAATGTCTGTATATAGACATATTGATTTGTGCAAATTAACTACCGTAAGTGTCATTTTTCTCAAAAACAAAAATGAGTGTAACAAAACTTAGTGTCTAGCCTGGTAGGTAAAAACATAAATTGTAATCTTAATTACAATACTAGGAAAAGTTAAAGTCCCAGTTCCCAACAGCAAAGGATCAGTTAAGCAAAATATGAACTACATATTAATATTTTTAAAAAATAGGCTTGGGGCTGGAGTGGTGGCTCAGCAGTTACGTCGCCGGCCTGGCATGCACAAGGATGCGGGTTCGAATTCCAGCACCATGTACATTCTCTCCTTAAAAAAAAAAAAAAAAAAAACCTGGCAAGGTATGGTGGCACACACCTGTAATCCCAGAACTTTGGGAAGCTGAGGCAGGAGAATTACAAGTTTGAGCCTAGCCTCAGCAATTCAATAACACCCTGTCTCAAAATAAAAAATAAAAAGGGCTGGTGATGTGACTCAGTTTTTAAGCACCCCTGGGTTCAATCCCTAGTACCAGAAAAGAAATAATGTTGATTGACCTGGGCATGATGGGGCATGCCTAAAATCCTAGCAACTTGGGAGGCTGAGGCAGGAGAATCACAAATTCAGGGATAGTCTCAACAACTATATCCTTAGCAATTTAGTATTAACTTGTCTCAAAATAAAAAGAACTGGGCACGTAGCTCAGTGGTAAAGTACCCCCTGGGATCAATCCCAAGTACCATAAGAAAAAAAGAATAATACCTATTGGAAAAAAAGACAAAATAATGTGCTCATTCTTGTATTGCTGGGATTGTAGCTCAGTGGCAGAGTGCTTGCCTTGCATGCACAAGATCCTGGGTTCAGTCCCCAACACTGCAAAAAATATGTTGATATATGGGCTGGTTTCGGTGCTTGCCTGGCAAGCACGAGGACCCAGGTTCAAACCCCAGCACCTCATACACAACTAAGTGTTATGTTAGAGCAACTAAGGCCATGTGAAAAAAAATAAAGTTGTTTCTCCCTTTCTCTGTCTCTCTCACTGTCCCTCTCTCTTTAAAAAAAAAATGTTGATATAGAACACAACTTATAGCCTATGAGGTATGAGATAATACTGTGCTAAACACCTTGCATGTTATTACATCATCTCATCTTCACAGTCCTGTGACGACTCCATTTTCTCAGGGAAAAAATTGAGGCTTGAGGCTTGCAGGAGGATGAGTGACCAGGGCTACAATGTAGCAAGTGGGATTCTATTTATTGAATCAAGCATGTTACTTAATTCCCTAACCTCTCTCCCAATAGAGTTAAACTTCACAGAGTTAATTACAAACGAAATCATCTACATGCTTAATCCTTAACCACAATGTTGGTCTGCTTTTCCACCCTGTGGGGAAAAAAATATCATTCACAGCAGCAAGCACTGTCCAAGCTCTAGATTTGAGCTGGCCAACACGGCAGCCACTAGCCATGCATGAAATGTGGCAAGTGAAGCGGAGAACAGGACTTTAATGCTACTTGTTTAATTCACTGGAATTAAAAATTAAACTTAAAATTACGCAGGACTGCTCAGGCTTATATATTAATTAAGATGGAAAGAGTTTTTAGGAAGCCTGAATACCTTGAATGTTTGCTAGGTCATTTTTTTTGGTAAAGTGCTTATCTAATTCTTGAGTCTATACAGGTCTATGCCACGAGTTCTTCCTACAAGGCGACCGAAGTCCACTTCTGAGGGATTTCTGAGCTTTCTCCCTCATGTCTAGCAACTCTGCTTCATTCTACAACCTGTTCCTCAGTCCAGGTCTGCCCACTGGGGTCAACCATGGTCACTCCTCAGGATAATGGTTCCTGGACCTCAGATTCATTAGAACCCTTAGAGTATGTTAAAAACATAAAACCTGAGGGGCTGGAGCAGTGGCTCAGCGGTTATGGCACTTGCCTGGCATGTGTGAGGACCTAAGTTCAAACCCCAGCACTACGTACAAAATGAAGTCTCACAACAACGAAAGCTACATGAAAAACTAAATAAAATTGATTCTCTCTCTCTCTCACATTGTTCTGATATATAAATATATCCATCCATCCATCCTGAGCTGGGCACAGTAGCATATATCTGTAATCCCAGTGACTTGGGGGGCTCATGCAGGAGGATTTTAAGTTCAAAGATAGCCTCTGCAGCATGGTGAGGTCCTAACCAAATTAATGAGATGCTGTCTCAAGAAAAAAAATTAAAAAGGGTTAGGGATGCGGCTCAGTGGTTAAGCAAGTGGTTAAGCCCTGGGTTCAATCCCTAGTACTACCCTAATAACAAAAAATAAATAAATGTATACACACACACACACACACACATATAAAATCCTAGGTCCCACCAGGGTCAATGACTCATCTCCAGGGGTGGGGTCCTCCAGATATCTGGAGACTGCTACCAACCTTTTTTCCCCCTAAATCTCTTCTTTAGGCCAAAGACACCCTGAGGTTGTCCAACAATCCCTTTACACAGCATGTTCTAAATTCTGAAATAGCTGGATCCCACCCCATGCTACAGGCTCTTCGCTGCTCTAATCAGCTTCCTTACAATAGCTCACCTCTCAGCTACACAATTACCAGACACCTCCAATGCCATCTTCCTCATCAACTGCTCCTGAGTCATGCTGTACTTATGGACTTGGTTTTCTGAACCTGGGTGCAGAACCCAACCCTAATATTTTAATTTAATATCCTCATCAGTTTCTGCCCAGCTCTAGCCCCAGTGCTCTCCATTCATCCTGGTCAGTCAGCGCACATCAGCCACACACACAGTAAGTGTGAGCCCAGGTTGTTCACCCAAGACAACACTAAAGTGACCCACCCGGGGCCAGGCTTCCCAGTGTAGACATTTGGTCAGGCCAGCGCTGATCCAGTATCAATAC
This sequence comes from Aplodontia rufa, assembly GCA_004027875.1. Classification (NCBI taxonomy): domain Eukaryota; kingdom Metazoa; phylum Chordata; class Mammalia; order Rodentia; family Aplodontiidae; genus Aplodontia; species Aplodontia rufa. The sequence goes on from PVKS010004778.1 coordinate 3,174, forward strand.
TCCTTAGGTCCTGCTGTCCTACTGTGCTAGCCACCTAACTGAGCCATTCACTGCTCTACGCTTGCTTCTCTCTTTTCTTAGGGACAGCCTGACTGATTTATTTGGTCAACTGTCCTGAAGAACCAACACTCACTCTCACTAACCTACTAATTCCAGCAAAATGTTAATTTGGCTGTGAAACTTCAGGCAATTAACTCTTCCAGGCCCCAGCTTTTCACCCCGATTCAAGGTGAATTCTCAGCCTTGCTCCATGCTGCAGAGCAAATTGGGAGAAGTTTAAGTGCATGAAATATCATGTGTAAGCTGGGAAGCACTCACTCATATCAATACACTTACCCTGAAGACTGGCTTCCTGGATATGGACACCATGTATCATCCATTCATGGACCACACCTCTCATATATGTTAAAAAAAAAAAAAGACAGGGTGCTGTACCTCCACTCGTAGAATAAAATAAACACAATTATTTGGTAAGCACTGGTTTTGTGTCAACCACTTTCTGTGCCTATTCTGAATCCCATTCCAACAGTGTAAAGTAATGCTATTCCTGTCTTACAGATGTGGAAACTGAAGACCACTGAGTTAGGTCAAAAGTAATATGCCTGCTACACAGTGATTGAAGCAGCTCAGGTCTGTCTCTGAGATGAGCCACATCTCCCGGATTCTGCTACCTCTAGATTCAGAGCCAGTCCCTCTTCCCTAACCATTGCTCCCCACCCCCGCCCAGGACACTGTGACCCCCCACCTACCTGCTGTGACCCTGAGCAAGTTATTTAACCTCTGCAATCCTAAATTTCACCAAAGTGGAAACAAAGACATAAATTTCATAGTGTTAAGGCTATGTTTCTTGGGGCTGGAACGGTGGCTCAGCGGTTTTGGTGCTTGCCTCGCATGCACAGGGATGTGGGTTCAAACCCCAGCACCACGTACACAATGATGTCTCAGAGCAACAAATGCCACATGAAAAACTAAATAAAAATTGATTCTCTCTTTCTCCGTCTCTCACTGTCCCTCTCTCTTTAAAAAAAAAAAAAAAAAAAAAAAAAAAAAAGTTATGTTTCTTCTCTTCTCTGGATACTGACAGAAGCAGCAGGCCTCTTATTTTTCTGATCACAAACACAGCTTTAAAGGCCCTTTGGGGCTGGGGCAGTGGTGGCTCAGTGGTTACAGTGCTTGCCTGGCATGTATGCGAATCTGGGTTCAAACCCCAGCACCTCATATACAACAAAGTGTCAGAGCAACAAAAGTCACATGAAAGAGTAATAAAATTGATTCTGTTTCTCTCACTGTCCCTCTCTCTTTAACAAATAAAATAAATAAATAAAGGACTTTTGACATCTTTGGCATTCCTAAACCTGCCCCACCCCCCACTTTGCTTTTGGGTTTTTTTTTATACTAAGGTTTCAACCCACAGATATTTTAGCACTAAGCTACAACCCAGTAATTTTTTTTTTTTTTTGTAGTGGTGATTGAATCCAGGAGCAATCTACCACTGAGTTACATCCCTAGCTCTATTTTTATTTTGAAACAGGGTCTCATTAAGTTGTTGCGGGTCTTGCTAAATTGCTGCAGCTGGCCTTGAACTTCTGTTCTTCCTGCCTAAGTCTCCCCAGTCACTGAGATTATAAGCACTGTGCCAATCTCCTAACCCCCTTCTAATGTATTCCAGATACTCTACAGCTATTTGCCCTCCTTCCAACATTGGAAAAAACATTCTATTTTTTTTTTTAATCTGGTTTTGTTTCTCCGACACTTAGTTGTATATGTAGTGCTAGGGTTTGAATCCGGGTCCTCATGCATGCCAGACAGGCGCTCCAACTCTGGATAAGTCATTCCAAAAACTTAAACTGAGATTGCTGGAGCACTGGGTCAGCAGTCATGGTGCTTGCCTGGCATGCGTGAGGACCCAGGTTCAAACTCCAGCAACAGGTACACAACGAAGTGTCAGAGCAACGAAGGCCACATTAAAAAAAAAAACAAAAACTAGAGCTGGAGCAGTGACTTGGTGGTTGAAGTGCTTGCCTGGCATGTGTGAAGAACTGGGTTCAAACCCCAGCACCACATACACAATGAAGTGTCAGAACAACGAAGGCCACATGAAAAACAAAATAAAATTGATTCTCTTTCTTTCTCTTTAAACTAAAAATAAAATTCTCTTTCTCTCTCACTGTTCTTCTCTCTTTAAAAGAAAAACAAACTGATTTCCTTAGGTGTCTCTTCTTCCTCTACTTCAGATTTACAATTTGTTAGAATTTGCTTTGGAAAACCTCCAATCCCTCTGAAACCCCTTCTGCTCATGAGGTTCTCATAGTGAGATCTTATTTATTTGATCCCTATATAATTCAGAACTTGCCTTTCTCAAGGGCATCAAACATGACCAACTTCCTGAACTTCCTTGGCTAGTACTAATTCTAACAGGAGCTCCCACTGGGCCTTTGCACATGCTATTTCTCTTGGAATGTTCTCTGCCCACCCCAATTCCCAGTTTGCCCTTTGCTTAGTTAACTACAATTGATCCTGCAAACTTCAAATACATTTCACATTCTCAGGAAATCCTTCCCTGGCTCCCTAGCCCAAGCAGAGGCTCCTATTATATATGCCCACTTATTCCTTCTTGACATTCATTCATGACAGTATGTCTGTCTCCACTGTAAAGTCCACTTGGGAGGGATTCTGTTTATTCATAACTAAATTCCTGATGCCTGAACACAAAGTCCGACGCACAGCGGGTACCACATTAACCAAGGAATATTGCTTTTACTTTGCCAGTCTTTCCTTACTAAGCAGGGTTAAACACAGAGCAGGTCCAGTCAACTTTATGACAGCAGTTAATAAGATAAATCAATAATTTGCCAGGGTTAGGTACTCTTTTAGAGTGTAAAGATGTTAAACATTTTTGAAAGACAATTAGGCAATACCTTTTTTTTTTCTGGTACCAGGGACTGAACCCAGGGGTGATAACCACTGAGCTATCTCCCCAGCCCTTTTTTAGTTTTTTAGAGAATCATAAAGCTTTCATTGCTCCCACACTTCATTGTATATGTGGTGCTGGGGTTCAAACCTGCATCCTTGCGCATGCAGGCAAGTGCCATAACCACTGAATCACTGCCCCCCTTTTTATTTTTTGAAACAGGGTCTATGTTGCTTAAAGCCTTGTTATGTTGCTGAGGATAGCTTTGAACTTGTGATCCATCTGCCTCAACTTCCTGAGTCACAGAGACGACAGGTTCGCATCATCACATCCAGCTAGGCAATACCTTTTATTTATTTTATTTATTTTTCTTTTAAAATTTGAAACCTAGGGGTTTCAATGCCTGTCTCACATGCACAGGGATGTGGGTTTGTACCCCAGCACCATATACACAACGAAGTGTTGGAGCAACGAAAGCCACATGAAAAACTAAAATTTATTCCCTCTCTCTCTCACTATCGCTCTTTAATAATAAAGTAAAAAATACAAATAAAAAAGGACAGTGAAGCAGGGGCAGAATCAATTTAATTTTTAGTTTTCCATGTGGCTTTCGATGCTCTGACACTTGATTGTGTATGTGGTGCTGGGGTTTGAACCTGCATACTTGCACATGCCAGGCAAGCCCCACAACCACTGAGCCACTGCTCCAGCCCCTTATTTTTTTTTTTTTTAAAGAGAGAGGGACAGTGGAGAGGGAGAGAGAGAGAGAGATCCAGGGAGAGAGAGAAAGATGGAATCAATTTTATTTAGTTTTTCATGTTGCTTTCATTGCTTGGACACCTGGTAGTGTACGTGGTGCTGGGGTTTGAACCCGTGTAGCATACCAGACAAACCCCTAACCACTGAGCCACGGCTCCAGCCCCCTTTTATTTATTTTTAAAGGTGAGAGAGAGAGAGAGAAAGAGAGAGTTGATTTTTTTCATCTGGTTTTTGTTTTTCCACCACTTAGTTGTGTATGTGGTGCAGAAGATTGAATCAGGTCCTCATGCATGCCAGGCAAGTGCTCTACCACTAAGCCACCTCTCCAGCTCCTAGGCAATACCTTTTAAAATGTAAAATGTTTGTGCCTTTTGACCAGCTTTCTCTCTTTCAAAAAGTTATCTAATAAAAATGTTCAAATAAATAAGCCAAGAGAAAGGCAAGGACATTGTCTACAGCACCGTTTCTAAGAGAAGAATCTGCTGGAGGGTAGCTCAGAAGTGGAGCACTTGGCTGGCATGTGTGAGGACCAGGGTTCAAACCCCAGCACCACATACACAACTAAGTGTTGGAAAAATGTAAAACCAGATGAAAAAATAAATAAAATTGATTCTAAGAGAATAACCCAATTGTCTACAAATAGGGCATGGATTAAATAAAGTCTGGCTCATCCATATGGAATGCCAATATACAGCTGTTCACTTGTGTTTTGTTTCCTTCCAATGCTAGGGATCATCCCAACATCTCACACATGCAAAGGAAAGTGCTCCACCACTGACCAACATCTCCAGCACCACAAAAGAAAAAAAAGATAGTGGTGACGGCTATACAACATTATGAATGTGGGGCTGGAGCATGGCTCAACGGTTATGGCGCTTGCCTGGCAAGTGTGAGGATGCGGGTTTGAAACCCAGCACCACATACACAATGAAGTATCCAAGCAACAAGAGCCACATAAAAAACTTAATAAAACTGATTCTCTTTCTCTCTCATTGTCGCTCTCTCTTTAAAAAGCAAAAAACACCCCAAAAAAACATTATGAATGTAATTAGTGCCACTGAATGGAATACTTAAAAATGATTAGGAAGGGGCTGGAGCGGTGGCTCAGAGGTTAAGGCTCTTGCCCGGCTGCATGAGGACACAAGTTCAAACCCCAGCACCACATACACAAAGAAGTGTTGGAGAAACGAAAAGTCACATGAAAAACCAAATAAAAATTGTTTACCTCTCTCTCTCACTGTCCCTCTCTCTTTAAAAGAAGAAAAAATAAAATAAAAAAGAAAAGAAATATACCTTTAAAATAGCAGGATCTGGGCTAGAGCAGTAGCTCAGTGGTTATAGCACTTGGCTTGCATGCACAAGTACGAAGGTTCAAACCCCAGCATCATGTGTGCAACAAAGTAAGCAACGAAAGCCATGTGAAGAACTAAATAAAATTGATTCTCTCTCTTAAAAAAAATAATAAAATAAAAATAATAAAATAGCAGGATCTGGTTATTAACACTTCAACCCAGAGATCTAACTTAGCATCTCCAACAGCTGAACAGCCTGGCACTGGTGCCTCCTAGTGACACAGCATCACCTAGGAAGAATTTTTGTCCAAAATGCTTGACCTCAACTTAGCAAACTCCAGGACATTACTTTCAATGCAAGGTTAACAGAGGAGACTAAAAGAATACTTAAATCCAGGACATGAACATTCTATAAGAAAACTGACCTCAGCAGGGAGTATTGGCACACACCTACAATCCAAGCAGCAACAAAGGCTGAGACAGGAGGATAACAAGTTCAAAGCCAGACTCAGCAACTAAATGAGGCTCTACGCAACTCAGCAAGACACTATCTCAAAATAAAAAATAAAAGGTCTGGGGATGTAGCTCAGTGGTAAAGCAACTCTGGGTTCAATCTCTAGAACAAAATAAAATGGAAATTTTTTGAGAAAAGGACTGGGCACGTAGCTCAGTGGTGGAGCAATTGCCTAGCATGCTCAAGGCACTGGGTTCAGTCCCCAGCACACAAAATAACAAGGAGAGATCAACGTTTCAAGTTTTAGGACAAAGTATCACAATACATCTTTCTTTTAAAATGATTGAGAAATAACAGGAAAAAATATGTAGACAAAGCAAATAAGGCAAAATGCTAGCTGTTGTTTTGAGAAGACAGGTATACAAGTATCTTTATACCATTCTCAATTTTTTCTTAATGTGTAAAAATTCAAAACAAAAAAAGAAAAGAAAGGCTGGAGCCGTGGTTCAGTAGTCACAGGACTGGCTTGGCATGCACGAGGACATGAGTTCATATCCCAACACCACGTACGCAATGAAGTGTCAGAGCAACAAAATCCAAATGAGGAACTAAATAAAATCCATTCTCTCTCTGTCTCGCTGTCCCTCTCTCTTAAAAAAAAAAAGAATATCACTGAAGTTTTAGGCCTCTGTAATTGGAAGAACAGAGTTGCTCTAAAGTGAAACATGCGTGGGAAAGGAGGAGCAGGTTTCAAGTGGATGAGACCAGGAATTTGGTGATAGATATTGGCCTGTCACATGGAGATGTCAGACAGGCAGTTGGATTCTTAGTCCTGTCGTTCAAGAGCTCTGCTAATTAGACGGCTCATCTTGTATCGAAGATTATCAGAACCCAAGATGACCACACACACACACACACACACACACACACATTTTTTTTTTTAAGGGACAGTGAGGTTTGGGGATTTAGCTCAGTGGCAGAGCGCTTGCCTAGCATGCACAAGGCCTAAGTTCAGTCCTCAGCGCTGAAAAGGAAAAAAAAAAAAGAGAGAGAGAGAGAGGGACAGACAGTGAGAAAGAGAGAATCAATTTTATTTAATCTTTCATGTGGCTTTTGTTGCTCTGACATTTCGTTGTGTATGTGGTGCTGCGGTTTGAACCCATGTCCTTGCGAATGACAGGCAAATGCTGGAACCGCTGAGCCAGCACTCCAGGCCCCCTAAGTGACCAAATATTACCAAAGTTTTTTTTTTGTTTTGTTTTTTGTTTTTTAGAGAGAGGGACAGTCAGAGAGAGAGAGAAAGAGAGAAACAATTTTTATTTAGTGTTTTCATGTGGCTTTTGTTGCTCCGAGACATTGTTGTGCACATGGTGCTGGGGCAGGGTTTGAACTCACGTACTTGCCTTGCATGAGCGAAAATGTGAGTTTGAACCGCAGCACCACGTACACAACAAAGTGTCAGAGGAAAGAAAGTCGTATGAAAAACTAAATTAAAAAATTGTTTCTCTCTTTCTCTCTCTCTGACCCTCTTTCTTTAAAAAAAGAAAAGAAAAGAAAAAGAAACAAAGGTCACGGGCTGGAGCAGTGGGTCAGTGGTTACAGCACTTGCCTGGCATGCACAAGGATGAGGGTTCGAACCTCAGCATCACATACACAACGAAGTACTGGAACAATGAAAGCCACACGAAAAACTAAATAAAACTGATTCTCTTTCCCTCACTGTCCTGATCTCTCTTTAAAAAAAAAAAAAAAAAAGGAAGAAAAAGTAAAAGAAAAAAAACAAAGGTCAGGGGCTGGAGCAGTGGCTCAGCAGTTAAAAGCGCTTGCCTGGCATGCACGAGGACCTGGGTTCAAACCCCAGAACCACATACACAACTAAATGTCAGAGAAACAAAGCCCTGAATAAAAAATAAACTCTCCCTCTTTCTCCCTCTCTTTAAGAAAATACCTACATAAAAGAAAAAAGAAACAAAGGTCACATATCTATCTAGTTAACAGTTGTTAGCAGAGTTCAAGCCACCTAATTCTTAAATCACTGCTTCTTCCCCAATACCTCTTCCCAATTTAAACTAGATGTGACTGATCGTTAAACATTCCTGTCCCAGACTTTGTATTGTGGTGCTTGAATTGAAGAGGTAAGCAAGACAGGGATAGTGGGGGTGGGGAGAATATGCACACCCATATTCTCCTAAATTAGGAGGCTGAGGCGGAGAAACATAAATTTGAGGCAGGCCTGATCGACTTGATGAGACCCTATCATAAAATAAAACTAAAAAGGACTAGGGATGTAGCTCAGTTGTAAAGCCCCCTTGGGTTCAAACCCCAGTACCAAAAACAGACATAGTCCCTGCCCTTGAAGAGCTTAGGGTTTAGAGAAGACTCTAGAGATTATGTAAATGATTATGTAAAATGAGTGCAAAAAAAAGCAAAGTTAAGCAGCTATGACAGCTTGAAGATGCAGACTCTCAAGTAGCCTCGGGCTAAGGGTTTTCCAAGAAGGGTTGATGAAGTAAGGTGCTGGCACACTACTCAGGAGGCTGAGGCTGGAGGATTCCAAGTTCAAGGCCAGCCTGGGCAACTTAGGATGCTATCTCAAAATAAACTAAAAGTCTGCAGATGTAGCTGGGTGGTAGAGCACTTTCCTAAGCAGGTGTGAAGCCCTAGGTTTAATCCCCAGGAAGGGGACTGGGGAACCTGAGAATCGAAACCTCACTAGGAGTTAGTGGGGCTCAAGGGAAAGAGTCCAGGGAAACATGCAGACAGAGAACAGCATATGCAATGGCTTTTACAAGAAAGCAGTTGTACCTGGAAGAAGAGAACACCAGCCTGACTATACAGCAAGTGAACAAAATACAGTGGAAATGGCAGAAAATAAGGCCTGATGAAAAGGAACCAGGGATCATAAAGGACCTTTCAGGTACTAAGAAAAGCTAAACCATGGCATCCTAAAAACTTTGGACCACTGCTCATCTGAGTTTTAGTGAATGACTCAACAGGAGAGGATGAGAAGCCTGAGCAGGGCAGGAGGCCCTCTCCCATTTTTCTCCATCTCCCCTAGGGGGCTGTGAGGAAACAGTTTCTCCTTGCTCCTGGACCCTGACCCAGCATGGAGCTTTCTGCCCCTAAACTAGAGCTGCAGACTGTGAAGGCTTTGTGGCAATCCAGAGCTGGCTTTCTCCATGGGACAGTGCACATCATGCAGTGAGATCAGCAGTTCCCATTGTCCTGGTGGCACCCTTGATGGTATGCAGGAAGAGGACTGGGGAGCAGGCACCTGTGGCTTGCTCCTCCTTTCACTGTGTGAGTTAACAAACTGAGCATGGAAGTGGTCAGTGTATCTTTACTGATCCAGTCAGTCCATGGCTTTGAATTGTCACTGTGAGCTTGGCAGTAGGTCACGTGAAATATTTAACTTGTCCCTAAAAGCAACAGGAAGTCACTGAAGGTTTAAGCAGGCTCATGTCAGGATCAGACTTGTGGCTAAAACAAGTCATCAGCCAGGCATGGAGACACAAGCCTATAATCCCAGCTACTCAGGACACTGAGGTAGGAGAATCACAAGTCCAAGGCCAGCCACCAGCAATTTAGCAGTACCCTGTCTCAAATGAGAAGAAAGTGGGGACGGAGTGCTTGGGATATAGCTCAGAGGCAAAGCGCCCCAAGTACCAACACAAAAAGCAAAAGCAAAAAAAAATAAAAAAGCAACCAAATCACTGTGGCTGGTATGTAGATAATGCGTTCTAGAAGGGCAAAAGTATTAGAAGAGGTTGATGGTGGCCTTGCATGTGACCTTTTTCCTAGCAGCACATCTGTATTTTAACATTTGTGCACCTAATTTTGTACCAAGCAATGTGACACAGATGCCAAGAAGAACGAGACAGCTCCTATGTTAATATTCCTTAGTCTCAGCTCCCATATTATCATACCAGTATCAGCATACAAATGCAAAAACCCATAGAAACCTTTGTAAAGGACACCTATACACAAGTGGGAGAGTGGAGCGCAGAGATTAGGAATTCTGCCTGGATGCTGGAGCAGTCTTCATAGAGCAGAGAGTACCTGCACAGGGCTCCAGAGGACAAGCAGGTATTTGCAAGGAAGTCAAAGATGATGGGCAATATGTAAAGATGCAGGGCTTGGGGATGCAGCTCAATGGTAGGGCACTTGCGTAGCAAGAGCAAGACCCTGGGTTCTGTCCCCACTACTGAAAAAATAAACAAATAAAATTAAAAAACAGAATCAAATTAAGTCTTGCAAAAGCTACAAATCACTCAAAATGGTGGGATGTAAAAGACAAAAGGAGGAAATAGTGAAAGGTGAAGCCTAAAACCCAGCAGGGCCAAGGAGGTTGCAACTCGCTGTCCTGAAAACCTGAACTGTAACCTGGGGTTTACAAAACACAATGAGCACACAGAACAGAACTCACAACTGGCTTCAAAGCCCAGCTCTATCATCCACGAGCTAAGAAAACTGCTCAAGCAGTTTTCAACCAGTATCCTCATTTAGAAAAAGGAGTAACTGCTGTAGTATCATGTGAGGAATGAAATGACACGCGACTTACTGTGAGGTGTGAAATAACATGAATGGACTCCCAAAGAATAGCAATTACTACGTAAAATGCTACAGTAGGTGCACTTTAAAAATAACATTTAGTAGGGTTTTCTCTGTCCGTTATAAAAAACAACATATTTCATGAAGAAAATTTAACACACAAAACACCCAATTTTACACACTTCCTAAAGTCCATCCAGGGATATCTCTTACCACCCCCCCCAACCAGGCTCCCTGGTGCCAGGTACCCAGAGGGTACTTAATACTCTGTGACTTCAAGTGGCACTTACCAATAACGCATAGTTCATCTACCGTCCCATAATGTCTGGCTTGATAGCAGAATTGAGTTAGGCCAGCAATGCCTGTTAGGGAGCCACATGTCAGTGGACACCAGCATACACAGCAAGCTAAGGACCTGAAGGTGGCTGAGCTTCCCAAACAGACTGGGTTCCTGGAAGAGGCCAGGTCTCTTGAGACAACTGCTTCAGAAAGTGACATAGAGGGCCTGGAGGGGTGGCTCTGCGGTTACAGCGCTTGCCCTGTATGCACGAGTACACAAGTTCAAACCCCAGCACCACATAAACAATGAAGTGTCAGAGGAATGAAGGTCATATGAAAAACAATATAAAAATTGATTCTCTCCTGTCTCTCTCTCTCACTGTCCCTCTCTCTTTAAAAAAAAAAAAAAAAGAAAGAAAGAAAAGAAAGAAAGTGATGGAGAAATCACCAATCACCTGTAAAAGTGCCACTGTGGAAATGTTCCAATACAAATGCCAACTCACACCAGGTGCACCGGCACACACCTGTAATCCCAGAGGCGCAGGAGGCTAAGGCAGGAGGATCACAAGTTCAAAGCCAGTCTTGGCAACTCTGTGAGACCCTGTCTCAAAATTAAAAATTAAAAAAACAGGCTGGGGATGTGGCTCAGTGGTTAAGTGCCACTGGGTTCAAACCCTGGTACCAAAAAAAAAAAAAGAGAGAAAGAGAGAGAACAAGACCTAGGGCTGGAGTCATGGCTCAACAGTTACAGAGCTTGCCCGGCATGCACAAGTACGCGAGTTCTAACTCCAGCACCACGTACACAATGAAGTGTGGAAGCAATGAAAGCCACGTGAAAAATCTAAATAAAATTGATTCTGTCTCTCTCATTGTCCCTCTTTCTCTAAAAACAAAACAAAACACACACACAGATTGGGAGGGTATCCCTCAGAATGTCAGCTTCCCGGGGCTGGAGCGGTGGCTTGCCTGGCATGCGCAAGTACACGGGTTCAAACCCCAGCACCATGTACACAACTAAGTGTCAGAGCAAGAAGGGCCATGTGAAAAATTCAATAAAAATTGATTCTCTCTGTCTCTCTCTCATTATCCTTCTCTCTTTTAAAACAAAAAAAATTTCAGCTTCCCAAGCTGTGGGACTTCAGACAGGATTCTTGACCCCTCTGAGTCTCAAGTTTGTCTTCTGTAACAAGGAAGCAAAGCAGCAGAGACTCTGTGAGGATTAGAAAGAATATATGGATTGTAACTGTGGAGAAAAGGGTTTAGAACGATCAGTGGTTGCCTCTGGGGACTGGGATGGAGAGAAGGAAGATAACATTTACGAATGTCAGTAGCTGGGTTCCTGACAGGCATGGATAAATGTGAGCCGCTGTTACCCAGTCCTCCTACAAGAATGAGATGCTGCTATGAACACACTGCTTGCCTGTCCCTGGAGAAAGGCTTATAGGCTATTTTCCTACCACACCCACTCTTCTCCCTTCCCTGCCACCAGAAAAACAGAGCCCTAGAGCAGATCCCAAACATCAAGCTGGCACACCTCGGAATTGAAATGGAACTGTCCACCCACCCATTCTGTACCTACCCTCTGCACTGTCTCTAATGGTGGGGAACTCACTACCCTATGCAGCAGCCCACTTCACCAGCAGGATGACTTCAGAGACTCAGAAGGGGTCAGATACCTGGCTTTCCTGACCATGACTTTCAGCAGCCTTCAGGCTCACATCTCTTAGCAACTAACTGCCAGTCCATCCTGGCAGGGAAGCCTCAGGTTGGCTCCATGGAATACACAATCAGTCAACGCCCTCCTGAGAGGCACCTTTCACACCTCCGCTGGAGTCTTCCAACAATTTTCTTCTACCCCCAGTAGGCGATGCCTGGCACCTTTTCTAAGAATCCAAAGCTAAATAATTCCCTCCTACCAGCAGGCAATCAGCTAGCTTGGTTGCTATGCAACTAGCAGGAACAAAAATGGTACAGTCCTTTTCAGAGGGCTGGAAAAAGGACAAAGAGCCATGTATCCCCATCAAGTCAACCCTCTAAATGGGCTCCGCAGGTGCTCGGGGGTTCCTTCAAGGAACAGGATGACAGATTCACTCATTCACCTGATTTTCTTTTGCTGCTGGCTTCAGCAGCAGAGACTTCAGACCCTGAACTGCATATAAATCCCGAGCCCTGGTATGGCACCAAGGGTGGGCAGCAGCCCTACACCAATACACTTAAGAAAGGCATCCTCTGTGAGTTCCACAGGCAGCCTGTGAGCTTGGTCAAGGAATAAAGCTGCCTCTGTGAGACCCACACAGACTCACTGGTATTTGGGGCAGGAGGCAAACATAGCCCAAAAGAGACATACACCCAAGTGGGTCCAGGGCCAACTGAACTGTGTCCCTTGTTTTGAACCTGCTCTCCTGGCTTCTATTCCTTACCCCAAGGGGAATGCTCTGGGGAAAGTTTGGGTGAGTGCTAAAAAGCCAGGACTCTGCAGTCCAGCACATCTGCATTCAAAATCTGGCTCTGCTGTGTGCTATGACCTTAGATGAGTTATTTAACCTCTATGGGCCTCAGTTTCATCATTGAAAACAAGCCTGTTTTCATAAGGTTGTAAAGGACGAATGAGGCAACATTTGTAAAACAAGACCTTAGTGAAAGGGCCTGAACTCAATATGGGATGGCTAATGAAGTTCCTGTTCCCCAGGCCTGGTCTAGCAACTCATATACCAACCACAGCAGAAGACAGACCAAAAACATCAGCTACTACATCCATGCAATGGAGCTGCATCTGTATTTAGGCACCCCAGCACACACACCCACTTCCTCCTTGCTTCAGTTATTTAAATGATTCTCCCTCACCTGCATAGGAGTCTTTCACAGGCAGAGCCCTCCTCTTAAGCCAGCTCTGTAGCTCCCTCAGTCAATGTAGCCACACTACAGTGAATGCTTGGAAATAATGCTAACAAGTGCACACCATAATCATAAGGTTCTTGGGAGGCTGAGGCAGGAGGATGGCACGTTCAAGGCCAGCCTCAGCAACTTAGTGAGGCCTTGTCACAAAAATTAGGGAAAAAAGTAAAAAAAAAAAAAAAAAAGTCTAGGGTGGGGCTGGAGTGGTGCCTTGGAAGTTATAGTGCTTGCCTGGCATGTATGAGGACACGAGTTTGAACCCCGCACCGCGTATACAATAAAATATTGGAGCAACTAAAGGCACATAAAAAACAAACAAACAAAAAAAAAAAAACCTAGGGTTGGGGATTTAGCTCAGTTGCAGAGCGCTTGCCTAGCATGTGCAAGGCCCTGAGTTTGGTCCTCAGCCCTGGGGAAAAAAAAAAAAGGAAAGAAAGAAACTAAATAAAAATTGATTCTCTCGGGGCTGGAGTGGTGGCTCAGTGGTTTCAGCGCTTGCCTGGCAAGCATGAGGACCCGGGTTCAAACCCCAGCACCACGTACACAACTGAGTGTTGGAGCAACTAAGGCCATGTGAAAAACTAAATAAAGTTGTTTCTCTCTTTCTCTGTCTCTCTCACTGTCCCTCTCTCTTTAAAAAAAAATTGATTCTCTCTTACTGTCCCTCTCTCTTAAAAAGTAAAGGGGGATGGAGGGGCGTTAGGGATGTAGTTCAGTGGTAAAGTGTACCTGGGTTAAATAACCAGTACCAAAAAATAATAAAGGCAACAACACAAATGTCCAGCCGTGAGTGAAGGGCCCAGCTACAAGGCACTGAAGACATATATGAGGGAGCTGGGGGTCTCAAGGCACTCCTGAAACCTCTTCAGGACCTTCCCAGAAATGCCCCCAGAATTACAACGCCCAGCCAGAAACTCTTAGTCTTTGCAGAGTAAAAGCAGAAATACTGGACCTAAATTCACCAAGGCCAAGACTTCAGTTTTAATGATGAACATGTGATTTCAGAGTTCACTTCCCTAATACTGTCCTCCAACTCAGGGTATAAAAAGCAACCAGCAGATTCATTTCTATCTTGTCCCCCAACTCTATCTTAGAGCAGTACCAAAAAGCTTTTCCAGTTTGTTGATCCCAGAAACACTCTACCACTGAGCTCAATCCCCAACCCTTTTTATGTTTTTTTCCTTTCTTTTTTTTTTTTGGTGGGGGGGAAGATACTAGGGATTGAATCCAGACAGAGCCACTTTACCAATGTGCCACATCCCCAGCCCTTTTTCTTTTTCATTTTAAGACAGTGTCTCAAAAAGTTGCTTGGGGCCTTGAATTTGCAATCCTCCTGCCTAAGCCTCCCAAGTTCCTGGGATCACAGATGTGTGCCACCATACCCAGCTAAAACCTGGCTCTTCATAGAAAACTTTGGCCAAACTTCTTTAGTTAACTGTCATTCTAGATTTACATGCAAGAGGCTGCAAGACTTTCCCAAGGTGTGAGAACCCAAACCCTAATACCTCAAGGCAAAACGAAACTAGAAACCCAACCCCTCTTATCTATAGTGATATGCGTAAAAATAAATACTGAAAACCAGAGAGGAAACACATCTTTTCAAATCTCACTTTTCATTTCCTACAGTCTCTAATCTTTCTACCTGGTAACAGGTACTGTCAAACAATAATATATGTTCAATTTCGCACTGTTCTCAGATTAGAGAGCATCCATGGTGTCTCGGTCTAAGGTTGAGTCTTGATGCCAAAGGGAAACAGCAGGGGGCTGGAGCGGTGGCTCAGAGGTTTTGGCGCTTGCCTGGCAAGCATGAGGACCCGGGTTCAAACCCCAGCACCACATACACAACTGAGTGTTAGAGCAACTAAGGCCATGTGAAAAACTAAATAAAGTTGTTTCTCTCTTTCTCTGTCTCTCTCACTGTCCCTCTCTCTTAAAAAAAAAAAAAAAAAAAAAGGAAACAGCATAGTTCCAGCTGCTAGCCCTCTGGCTTTAGAATCAGAAATGTGCAGAACCAAATCACATCTGCCAACAATCAGAAATAAGGCCTATGCAAATTTATTTTAATTAAACAAGTAGATCAATTACAAAATGCTAGGCAGGGTTCTAAATACAATTATTATAGGATTAAAACAGAGATACTACTATCATAATATCTTACAGATGAGCAACTTGCTTTAAGTCACAGCTACTCAGTATCAAAGCCAGGTTTCAAACACAGGCACTCTGATAACAGAGTCCATGCTATTAACCATTCTATTATATTTCCTCAATCATATCTTTTCTTCACCTATGAAACTGGGCTAATAGTATGCATTGTTCCATAGAGTTACATGCTATTACAAGCACACGGTAATGGAAATGCTAGCTACTCTTAGTGGCAGAAGTAACAGCCAATGTTCTACCATCTATCTTTACCCTTTAATCCAGCCAAGAGCAAAAGAAAAATATTTTGACTGAGAAAGATCTCAGAGGCCTTCTGTGGCATGATACATGTGGATACTCATGACAATCAGGATTGTCTTTGCTTACCAGTGTTTCCAGAGCAAGCAGTGGGCACTCAGGAAGTATAAGGAATGATGGGAATGAACTGACTCTGTCACTAGAGTTCTGCAAAAATGACTACCAACATGACAATCATCACTTCTCAAATATCTCCAGTACTTCTGTGTATGTCAGCACAGAAGAGGTAAATGTAAGAGGTTCTCACTGGGCAGTGTCAGCTGGCCATTACTTGGCTGTTGGAAGGCAGGGTGGTATGATGCTGTTTATTCATCTTAGCTGAATGAATACACAAGGAGACCTGGATTTTAACCCTAACTCTGCTACTGGAAATCATCCAGGTTCTCAAGATTTTGGATTCTCCGTTGTAAAAGAGGATGAACTACATGGTTGTAAACACATTCTACTCATCACTTGATGGCGATGCAAGCACAGAGTTAACTTTTTGTTTAAAGACCATCCCCAACTGATAATGGATTCAGGAAGTTACATGCTCAAGGTCAGGGAAGAGCACGACTACAGCCCAGGTCTCTTTCCAACAACTCTTAACACTCAAACTTTCCAAAAGACTTTTCAGTTCAAAAGTTTGTTAACATTATTCCTTTCCTCCAAAGCTCAGTAAGTTATTTATCCTGTCAAATAATTTTGCCTGACTTTTTTAAAATCATAGGATAACAGAATCAGGAAAAACCAACTATTTGCACACCATTAATCTACAGAGTCAAATGACCTAAAGAGATAATTAAATGCAAATCCCTTGCCTTTGCCCAGAATTGAGACCAGAAATATTTTGAGCTAAACCATTTTACTTTTTGGCTTAAATTTATGTAACACAATGAAAAATTTCTTCAAGTAACAATGCTTCCGGAAAGAATAGCACACAATTTTATTAATTCTATAATCAAAGTTATGCTACTTGATTCAAAGAAGATTCAAAGTTAAATGTAAAAAACTGACAAGGAATGTCTACAGACACTTGTTTTATTTTTATTAACAAAATACACACTTAACATTGAACTTCTGAATATACCACACCTTCCTGGAGTTGTCAAGTTAGGAGTGAAAACCTATATGACATTTACAGTTAACTTTCTCCACGGCTCATAACAGGAGAGTCAAGGTCAAACTGCTGAGTCTCCTTCCCCTCCCACCTAGTATTTGAAAAGCAACTTAACTGTAATCTCAAAATACTCCATTCTGTACTCTCACAAATAGAAATGTCCAAACCCTGGTTCAGAAAATTCTGTGAGAGCAGGCTAACATGAACAAGGAGAATAGAAGGGGTAGGAGGGTCACTGCTCGGGCCACCCCACATCGGTGACAGTCTTTGACAGCCAGAACTTTCATATATTTCTTGAGTTTTTTTATCAGCTATCAAACGGTGAAACTCAGCTCACATCTATATCACCAGACGACTGTATTAATCAAATGACATTAGAAGGAATTAAAACAGTTTTGAAATCCGGTGCAAAGGTGAGAAACTTAGTGCTGTTCACTAGCCAGGGCCCCTGAAGAACACTCTGCCATTCTTGGCTCTGTGTTCCGCAGGGTCCTCAAAGGTGGTACAAAGGTCTATCTTGTCCAGACTCCTGGTGGCAACCGCAGATGCCCCTGGCTAGCAAGTCTCGGTGGTTGAGGGTTGAAGGCTGGAGGCACTGGGCCTAGAGGGCTCAACAACCACCGCGCCCCCCAGTCACCTTGTCCTCACCTTGAGGAACAGAAGGACACCCTAGGGGAGAGGGCAGCGCAGTCTCAGAAAGGAAAAAGAGGAGCCTCCTGCTTCAGCAGGTAGGGGCTGCTTAGACCCACGTATTCCCCGGGGCGGGGTCGAGGGCAGGGAGCTGACGGTGCTGCGGCCGCCTTGACCTAGGGCAGACGGGAAGCGGGCAGGGCCGCTGGGCCCACAACCGCGACGGGCTCACCAAAAGTCGGGCCCAGGTCCGGCCCGCCTCGCCTGGCCTCGCCCACAGCCGCAGGCACTGCAGGTAGCACCCCGCCCCCGTGAACCCAGGAGCCAGAGCTCGCTCACCTGCAGCCGGGTCACCAGCAGGCTGTAAGGCGCCATTTTGTGCACTGACAAAGATGAGGTCGCGTGAAAGTGACGTGCCACACGACTTATTTAAAGCCTTGGTTGGGGCGTGGCTTCAAGAGCTGTACGTCACGGCAGAGGCGGAGCCTCCATACAGCCGCCCTGAACGCGCAAGAGGCGGAGCTCATGCGTCAGGAGCGTGAGAGGGCAAAAAGCTGATTAAAAAAGCTTGCAAAAGCATACGCTAAATCCTGGGTCAATACCCAGGAAAAAATGTAGAAGTAGTGATGTACACAAAGATGTCTATCCAAAGCAAATTTCGGTTCTCTATGTCTTCCAAATCCAGAAGAGGGTTTTTTTTCTTAAAGACGTTTATGCATCTGCCAGGACCTGGCTATCAGTGGCGAGGAGAGCTCGCGCGACAGCCAGCGGGGTTTGGCGGAGAGTGTACGAGCTGATTGATGCCTCCAGAACCAATCACCGCCTTGGAGAGGAGGGAACCCGTGAGGTTAAAGGTTGGACGGAAATTCCCGAGGCTTCCGGTAGTTAGCTTGGGCAGGAGTTATGGCTAAACATCATCCGGATTTGATCTTCTGCCGCAAACAAGCGGGTGTTGGTGAGACGGGCCTTGCCCACGGTTGTCTGGGTGGGTGATAACGGGAGCTGGGAGTCAAGAAGATTCCCGCCTCCTCTTTAGTGTCTTTCCTTGAAGTCGCCACGTTTCCCGCCTCTCGGTGGCTGGGTACAGTAGCAGCGCGCCGTTTTGTGATAAAGGGGGCGGGGGCGCGCGGCTGGGGCGGCTGGACCGGGTCTGGAGAAATTGCCCCAGATTACCTGGGACCTGGGACGAGCTTCAGGAAGTTGCTTGTAGCTGTGGGTTTGGCTCAGACTGAAATTTATAAGAATAAGATGGCCATCCCGCAAGGCTCACTGCCGCCTTTGCGCCCATCCCTACACTCTGGGATGTACGTCCCCGCTTTGTCAGAACTTTAATGCTGAGGCTGCGGCGGTGGCTCGGCGATTGGAGCACTTGCCTGCCGTGCGCAAGGTCCCGGGTTCTAACCTCAGCACCACGTACACAGCTGTCAGAAGTCTTTGAAAAAATAAATTGATTGTCTTTTTGTCTCTCTCAAAAAAAAAAACTTGAATGCTAATTGTAGTCTGTCTCTTTGGTCCTACAGCCATCGGGAGATTGTGTGAAAAATGTGAGTGGAACGTGCCCTTCCAACACCCCATTCCTCCCACTCAATTTCTGTGGAGCCTGCAGATGGGCATTTCCAGAGGTGTCACAAAGAAGGCTTTGAGTAGATGTGCCTGGGAATATGTAAATAATGCATGTCAGGCTGCAACTAAAGCCCTCTTCCATCTCCCCACTCTGATGTGTACATTTTAAACCCTGTCTTTAGATTTAAAGAAGTCTCTAGTTAGGACCAGTAGAGTGGCCAGACTAGTATGAACCTTCCCAGCCCACATGCATGTGTGCACACACGTTTTTACCAGCAATTATCAATGCTTACAATTTCCCAATTGCAGTTCCGAGACCTTTATATATGTTAGCTGATATTTTTTCCTGTGTCCAGAGGATTTAGATGAAACACTGGATAAGCCAAGGGTTCTGATGTAGAGGATGGGCCTAAAATCACCGTCAAAAGGAGACTGTAGCCTGGGCAGTGAGGCACTCAGCAGTAATCATGGTTAATTGGGAGGGTGAGACAGGAGAATGGCAATTTTTGAGGGCAGCCTGGGCAATTTAGGGAAACTGTGTATCAAAGAAGACTAAGGATTATAGCTTAGTGGTAAAATATCTTTGGATTCAATCCCCAGCTTTCCTTGCTTCCAAATAGTAGGACTGGGAATGTACGTCAGTCTTAGAGTGCCTCTGGGATTCAGAACCCAGTGCTACCAAAAAAAAAGTTCCTCACAGTGGCACACAACTGTTTTGCCAGCAACCAGGGGGACTGAAACAGCAAGTTCAAGGCCAGCCTTGCAATATAACAAGACCCTGTCTCAAAAAGTACTGGGGATGTAGCTCAGTGATTAAGCACCCTGGGTTCAATCCCCATTAACAAAAAAAGAAAAGAAAAAAACAAAACAACTCCTATCTTTCCCCATAGCAAGGACTCAAGGTACTTGCTGGTGAACGATGATGCCAATTCTTTTTTCCTTACAGGTGACGGCAAATGTGTGATCTGTGACTCTTACGTGCGCCCCTGCACCCTGGTGCGCATATGTGACGAATGTAACTATGGCTCCTACCAGGGGCGCTGTGTGATCTGTGGAGGCCCAGGAGTCTCTGATGCCTATTACTGTAAAGAATGCACCATCCAGGAGAAGGATGTGAGTGTATAAAAAGCTTTCAATCTGACCTTTCCTCCCTTTATTTTGTAACACTTTGCCATCCACAGCAATTTCCTCTGTCTGGAAATTACTGCATTCAGCTAGTTTTCTTCAAGTTCTATGAGCCAACCTGGGTGTAGTCCAATAGAAGGCAGTTATTTTGTATTTGAGGATAAAAATGCAAGAGAAGCAAATCTTTATCGACACCAGCAATTTGGAGTATCCTCACTCTATTCCTTTGATGTCTGTCTGTGGTTATTCAGAAACAACGTCCTGCATTTGTAAATTCTAACACAGTGTGTGTATTTAATAGCCAGTCGGTAGTTCTCTTGAAACTGCTGTTATTAAGTACTATTTGGGTGGGTATGGTTGCAAAATTGAACTTGGGATAATTCAGGTTGACTTCTGTTTTAAATAGCTAAAGAAAACTTTTTTAGGGGGTGGTACTGGGGATTATACCCAGCAACATTCTAACACTGAGTTACATCCCTAATTTTTTTTATTTTTCTTTTTGAGGCAGAGTCTCATTAAGTTGTCCTGGCTGGCATCAAATTTGCAATCCTTACGCCTCAGCCTCCTGAGTTGGTGGGATTACTTGTGGCACCACACTAGGCTAGAACACCTGTATTTAATATTGCAGAATTGATTGTGGATCTTGCATGTTTATGTCCTTTGATGTTGTATAGTGACAGTGCCTAGTTATTATCATTCAACTTCCTGAGACAAAGACACAAAAAAAGGACTTGTAGATATATCACTGTCCAAGTGCAAATTTTACCCTTGTTCTTAATTTAGTACCAGCAACAGGGTTCTAGATGGGGAGTGGGAGAACCATGAATTAACTAGCTTTCTGCTTACAACGAAATGTAAGGAACTATGATATAGTCTCACTATGCTAATACAGAGTATCCAGTTACCTAACATAGGATGAGGCAAAATATGTTAACTTCATATTCCCACAGACAAAAACCAGGTAGTTAGTACTTGCCTCCTTTATTCCTTAAAATAACTTTGTTAAATAAGGATTATTATTATGATCCTCATCTTTACAGTCTCAATTATTAATAAATGACAATATCAGGGTCCTGTGTCACTAAACTTTGTGGTGCCCCCATTATACCATGTTTTCCTTTCGTAAGTCCTTTAGGATATGTGCCCATAGGAGGAACAATCCAATAACCTCAGCTGTTTGTGTGTTTGAATCCTGCCCAACCCTAGGATGTAGGAGATAATGTGCCAGATAAAACTATTTGTTACACCATTAAACCTTCTGCTTTTTAGGAAAATGTGGACAGTCATAGATTAACACAAACAATTTCAGTTGGTGACTTGAACATTCTCTTCTAAACTGGTTTATGTTAATTTTTTTTTTTTTTTTTTTTTTTTTAAAGAAAGAGGGGAAGGGTTGGGGATTTAGCTCAGTGGCATAGCGCTTGCCTAGTACGCACAAGGCCCCGAGTTCGGTCCTCAGCCCTGAAGGAAAAAAAAAGAAAGAAAGGGGACGGAGAGAAGCAATCTTTATTTTTTCATGTGACTTTCATTCCTCAGACACTTCATTGTGTACATGGTGCTGGGGTTTGAACTAGCATCCTCACACTTGACGAGCAAGCACCATAACCACTGAGCCACCACTCCAGCCCTACGTTAACTTTTGATTATCAGATTATACCCTGCTTTCAGCAAAGATGGGTCAGTTCCACTATCTAGGTTATTATACCCCTTTCTAGTCAGGACCTTGGTTTTTTAGATCTTGATACAGGTATAGCTTGTAATGCAAAAATGATGCACATATTTTGGTGCTGTCCCTTTAAATTACCCATAGGCATCCCCCTACAGGTTATGTGATACATAGTAGGTATCAGTAGTTACATATAGTCTAGAAGTAATGAAAAGAAGATAAAAATAATTCTTAAACTAGCTCAGGAATCCCTTTAAGGACAACACTGTCTGGAACTTTTGCATGGTTATAGCTGGAGTTTTTATCTGGCTTAAACTTGCAACCAGAGAATGTTTAATAAATGTTAATTGCTCTCTGACTCTTTTGCTTGTGATGAGTGACCTGATACCTTTGGATCCTCATGCCTCATTCTATCTCTGAGAATTATTCTAGACATTACTTCTACTTCACATTATACAGGAATGCTCTGAGGATATTTGATATGGCATCTAGCTCCCATTTACTCAGCACTAGTTTCTGAGGACCACAAAGCAGTCCAGTCAAATAATCCAGTCTCTCTTACTGATCATCATGTAGATTAAGTACCCAAGGCTTTTTCCTATGCAGAAATCTTCCTATAACAAAAGCTCTACCATTATTGTTCCCCTCCTCCTGCAGCTTTCATAATTTATAAGGTAATTAGGCCAGTAAGATAAACTGGGTGTCCTCATTTGTAGTTTTTCAAAGCCCAGGAATAACCAGGAGTCAGGACATCTGTGAACATTGGTACCAGAGGACTAATTTGTAGTTCTTGGGGTTTTTTGTTGTTTGTTTGTTTTGTTTTTGTGAGAAAGAGTAAGTTTTATTTAGTTTTTCACGTGACTTTCGTTGCTCTGACACTTCGTTGTGGACATGGTGCTGGTTTGAACTTGCATCCTCACGCATGCCAGGCAAGCGCCATAACCACGGAGCCACTGCTCCAACCCAATTTGTTGTTTCTTGTGGTTCAGCATCACATTGATTCCCTTAACCCTTGCTGTTCATTTATGCATTTTGGCAGTGCTCAGGATTTAACCCAGGAGCCTTCTACCAATGAGCTATATCTGCACTCCTTTTTATATTTTATTTTAAGGTCTTGTTAAGTTGCTGAGACTGGCCTTGAACTTAAAATCCTCCTGCCTCAACCTCCTGTCACAGGCATGTGCCACCACTCCTAGCTTCAGATTTTGTTTAAATTGCCTTTTCCCACATTTCAGTTCTGTACAAATTTCTGTTTGATATACTCTTATTGTGTAATTTGTTTTGATATTAAAGAAGTTCTTGGAAATCCTGGGTTTTTGTCACATGCCTGTAATCTCAGCAACTCAGGAGGTGACACAGGAGGAGGGTCTCAAGTTCGAGACCAGCCTCAGCAACTTAGCAGTGCCCTAAGTAATTTAGACCCTGTGTCCTAAAAATTAAAAGGGCTGGGAACTTAACTCATTGGTAAAGTGCCCCTTTACCCTCCCCACAAAAAAGTGTACAGGATTATTTTTGCAGCCTGCTTTCCTGCGGTAGAATGGACTTGATTGAAACACAGCCCTGTTTTTGGGGGGAGGGGGCACAGTGAGAGAAAGAAAGAATTTTAATTAGTTTTTCATCTGGTTTTTGTTACTCTGATACTTAGTTGTGTATGTGGTGCTGGGGTTTGAATCTGAGTTCTCGTGTATGCCAGACAAGCACTGTAACCACTTAGCCACCTCTCCAGCCCTGAAAACAGTTCTTTTTAAGAAGGAAACCCAAAGTCATTAAGTCCTTGTTAGTAGTTCCTACATTGGCCCTTCTGAGATTTTTACTACTGGTGTTTTAGGGACATTTCTAGTGTAATGGAAACAAGCATTTGATACCTTAGAGGAACTCAAAAATTCTTCTGAACTGGGGATGACACTGTAATCCCAGTGACTGGAGAGGCTGAGGCAGGAGGAGTGCAAATTCAAAGCCAACTTCAGCCACTTAGTGAGGCCCTGTCTCAAAAAAAAAAAGCTAGAAAAGGTGGAAGTGTGGGAGGCCTTGAGTTCAATCCCCAGCACCACCCAAAAAGAAACTATTTTGTGAATACATGTAAACCTTAGAGTCTAGCATCTACATTTTTTTGTGAAATTTTAGGAGTTTGAAGTGTCGAATGTTGATAAAACACATTTATCTTGCGCATTCCATTCAAGCTACTGCTACCTAAAAGAAAAGCTCCCTGTACTGGGAATGGGAGATCAGTCGGTCCTCTGGGAGGACATTTTCATGCAGTCAGTTGCTAAGAGGTCCTGCCATCAGGCAACATGGCAAGCTTTTAAAAAATATCCTCTACTTCATTCACAAATGACCTCCTGTGCCGTCCTCCAGCATTGTTTACAGTCCTCCCATCTTCCATTTTCACCTTCTCCATTCACAGGCATAGTCAGCAAATGCCAGCCAGTGCCAGGCCACCATCCTTAGTTCTCATAGCACTGGGAGAACTTAACAACAACCAGAAAGCTCTTGGAAGACATACAGAAAAAAAACACGTAGGGAGCTTAAGCAAAAAGAAAAGCTGTGATTCAGTGAAAAGAGATGCTGGAAGCCCTGTGGAGCTGGGAAAGATCTAATGCATTGGTTTTCCAAAGTTCTCTGCGTTTGTTTTAGCAGCACTGAGGATCAAATCCAGGACCTAACCATGTGGTCTTCAAAAAGCATATTACAGGCTGGGCATGGGGGTGCAGTCCTGCAATCCCTGTGGCTCAGGAGGATTGCAAGTTTAAGGCCAGCACTAAAGAGCTTAGCGAGACCCTGCCTCAAAAAATAAAAGGCTGTGAATGTGACTCAGTTGGAAAACACCCTTTGGGTTCAATCCCCAGTACCAAAATATATATTAGACGACTGGGGGCGAAGCTCAGTGGTAAAGCTTTTGTCTAGCATGCGTGAAGCCTGGGCTCAATCCCTAGTACCACACACACAAAGTATTACACAGAAGTCTAGTGGGGTAATTTCTGGCAACTTATTAAGGTATGACTGTATGCCAGGTACTGTTCTAAACACTTAAAACTATTGAATCCTTTAATTCTCTGAGGTAGGTTCTACTATTGTACTCATTTTATATGTGACTAAACTGAGACCCATGGAGGTTAAGTAACAGAAGTCAGGGGGCTGGAGCAATGGCTCAGTGGTTATGGCAAGGACATGACTTCAAACCCCAGCACCACGTATACAACGAAGTGGTTGGACAACAAAAGCCATATGAAAAGCTAAAATTGATTCTCTCTCTCTCACTCACTGTCTCTCAAAAATAAATAACAGAAGTCAGGTGACCTGGCTCTACAACCTGCTACCTTCACCCAGTGCAGCTGTGCAGTCTGGAGGACGGGTCCTACCATCACCTGGTCTCTGTAAATAGTTCTAAACTTTGACCTGGTCTGGTTGCTAGTTTTGTAGTTGAGGAATATGAATCTAAGAGAAGGAACTCCCACAGTTGCACAAATTTAGGCTATTTTCATACCACAACATTTCACAGCATCTCTAAAAGATGGCAGAGCACTGTCCCACTTGATAGCAGCCCTTCTTAGTCCAGAGTGAGGCAGCTGATTTATCTTTGAGGATTTTATTATGCTTGTTTTTGTCCCAGGGTTTGAACCCAGGGGTGCTTAACCAATGAGCCACATCCCCAGCCCTTTTTATTTTTATTTTTTTAAAGAGAGAAGGACAGTGAGAGAGAGAGACAGAGAATCAATTTTATTGAGTTTTTCACATGGCTTTCGTTACTCTGACACTTAGTTGCGTTTGAACTCGTGTACTTGTGCATGCCGGGCAAGCGCTGTAACCGCTGAGCCACCGCTCCAGCCCCCCTTTTTATTTTTTATTTTGAGACAAGGTCTCACTAAGTTCCTTAGGCCTTGCTAAGTTACTGAGGCTGGCTTAGAACCTGAGATCCTCTTGTCTGCCTCCCAAGCCACTAGAATTACAGGTGTAATTCTGCGCCCAGCAATGTTTCGATCCCTCATTTATTACAAGGACTTCTTTTAAATACAGAGCTTAAGAGTTCACCTAGTGAGCCGTCAGTGGGGCTAATTCCCTTGTATTCCCAGGCACCACAGATGGGAGTCCTCCATGTGATGCACAGTACATGTTTTGTAGTAAATCAGACAATGTTGACTTTGTGCAGTATTGCTATCAGTTCTCCAAAAACAAATCAGCTGGGGACTGGAGCAGTGGCTCAGCCGGTTCGGCGCTTGCCTGTCAAGCACGAGGACCCGGGTTCAAACCCCAGCACCACGTACACAACTAAGTGTTAGAGCAATGAAGGCCATGTGAACAACTAAATAAAGTTGTTTCTCTCTTTCTCTGTCTCTCTCACTGTCCCTCTCTCTTTAAAAAAAAAAGAAAGAAAAGAAATCAGCTGAATTAAAAATGAGATGGCTAAGGACTTGATTTATTCATTCTATAGCCTAATATGACGGGAACCCAACTCCTGACATGGGTGTCTTAAAATCAGCAGACCTGTGACGGCTGTGTCCAGTTGTTTCCCCAGCTGTCTTCCCTTCATCCCAATCAGCTGATCATTCCTGCCACACAGTGCCTCCCAGAAAACCACTTAAGCTCACAGAATAGCCAGGTGGGCAGTGTGTCATTACAAATCAGAAAATACTGTGAACAGCCACCTCTAGCACACGACTTTTCCCTCCACAAGACCATGTGTTCCAATGAAGTAAAGTAGCAGCGGGAGCGTTGGCTCAGCAGTTGGAGCACTTGAGTGTGAGGACCCAGGTTCAGATCCTAGCCCCACATATACAGCTATGTTGGAGAAACAAAGATCAGATGAAAAACTAAATAAAATTGATTCTCTTTAAAAAAAAAAAAAATTAGGAGTTGCAGCTCAGTGGCAGAGCGCTTGCCTAGCACGCGCATGGCCCTGAGTTCGATCCTCAGCCCTGAAAAAAAAAACAAGAAATAAGAGTGTGTAAAGGAGGGCTGGAGCAGTGGCTCGGTGGTTACGGTGCTTGCCCAACATGCACAAGTACATGGGTTCAAACCCCAGCAACACACGTACACAATTAAGTGTCGGAGCAACTAAAGCCATGTGAAAAACTCAATAAAAATTGATTATCTCTGTCTCTCTCACTGTCCTCTCTTAAAAAAAAAAAAAAGTGTGTAAAGGTTAGTTTTATTTTTGTCTTTTGTTTGTTTTTCCTCCACCTAGTTGTGCATGTAGTGCTGGGGATCACCTGGACCCTCACACATGCCAGGCAAGTGCTTTACCACTCAGTCACCTCTCCATACCTCTTTATCAGTTGGTAACTTCTCACTTGAATAAAATCCTTTGGACACATAAGAGTTTCAGATTCTCGTTGGGTACATGGTACACACATAATCTCAGGTACAAACTTGGCATTCTTCTGCCTCAGATTCCAAGTCACTGGGATTACAGGCATGTGGCCCCACGCCTGACCAGTGAATTCTTGATGAATCAAATAGGATAACTGGAAAGATGAATAAACCATTAACCTAAAGGTTATAATCATTGAAAACTCACAGGGAAGAAATGGTGCTGATTAGTCAGGACCTCCCAGTTAAGGAGCTGGGGCTGTTTGGAACATTTGTAAATCCATTCGTTGGTGTCTTTTCTATTTTCAGGAGTGAAGTACTGGGAATCAAACCCAGGCTCTTATTAAGTACTAGGCAAGCACTCTTACTTCTGAGCTGTACCCCCCCAAACCTGTTAGAGTCTTTGAATACTAGGGGTAAAGGGTTATGTTTTGTTCCTCCTGTGACTGAGTTTTTATCTTCAACTTGATTCAGATTCCAATCTACCAACTTCTCTATTCTGTTTTCCAGAGAGATGGTTGCCCAAAGATTGTCAATTTGGGGAGCTCTAAGACAGATCTCTTTTATGAACGCAAAAAATACGGCTTTAAGAAGAGGTGATTGGTGGGTGGCCTCTGCCTCCCCCCATCAAGCTGCTGCAGCTGCCAAGAAAGACGCCTACTATCACCAGAAAGGGAGCGGAACCCAGTGTGTCACCAGAACCACCTGCTAGTGTGCTGGCTTCTTGCCACCCTCTCCCCCCTTGCCCAGACAAGGGGATGGGGGTAGAATAGGATTCTTGATAGAGCACTGACAGACATCTGAGAAAACCTGATAGGTTAGTTAATGGTTTTTCTTGATTCGAGAAGCAAGGCTGTGTTCTCTATGTTGATTTGTCCTCTCTACACCAAGAACTTAATAGGAATGTCCTTTGAGTCAGCTGTCTGAGGAGTTGACTGAAGCTCCCCCAATGAAAAGCGTGTTCTTGCAGCAGCTCTGATGGCAGTTGTCCCTGTTGACCCTGCAGCGTGTGGCAGTGAGCTATCAGAATAATAAATGTGATGGATCATTTAATCTTCTAACACTTAACCAGATAGTGCTGGTTTCATGTTAATTTTGTTCTGAGAAATTGGAGACCCTCTGTTGCTATTGTATTAATAAAGTTGGTGTTTATTTTCTGGTAGTCAGTCACCGTCCCCATCTTACCTAACTCTAGGAATTTATTGTAGTTCCCCACAAATTGGTGAATTAAAATAGAGGTAGTAGAGTTCAAGAACCACTTTGTCCTCTTATTTCTACTGGAAAGAATTCAGAACCACCCAAGCCTTTCATTCTGAGTAAAAATCAGTTTTAGAAATTAAGTTTTCCTTCTTGTCCTATTTTAATTTTGAACTGGAAAAATGGCCTACAGTAATATTAAGGAGAGTGAGACAAAATAAAATTGATTTAGATGGTCTCAACTTTGTTTCATAAAGTGCATATATGCTCACTTTATATTAAAAAAAAAAAGTTTAAGAAATATTTAGGGGCTGGGAATGTTGAGTGTCCTGAGAGGTCAGGTTGCTGTCAGAAAAGGTTTGTGTATCTCAGGCATTCAAAATCATTAATATGGCATTTTAAAAGAATCATCTCAAGAAAGCAGACATGACCTCCAGACCTGGACATGAACATGATCATGGTCATGGTCATGGAAAACTGGAACTTCCAGATTACAGACAATGGAAGACAGGGGGACGCCATTAGAAACTATCCAGGAGAAGCCGGCTGCAAAAGGGCTCGTGGAGCCGTGGGTGGCTATGCACATAACGTTTCCTTTCTTGGTGCAATATTAAAAGGATTCAAATGGGGATTTGCTGCCTTTGTGGTAGCTGTAGGGGCTGAATATTATCTCAAGTCCCAGAAAAAAGATTAAGAACCATCACTGAAGATAACATCTGAAAATATCTTAATGACTTTTTTTTTTTTTTAAGAGAGAGGGACAGTGAGAGACACAGAGAAAGAGAGAAACAACTTTATTTAGTTTTTCAAATGGCCTTAGTTGCTCCAACACTCAGTTGTGTACATGGTGCTGGGGTTTGAACCCGGGTCCTCGTGCTTGCCAGGCAAGCGCCGAAACCACTGAGCCACTGCTCCAGCCCCTCTTAATGAGTTATAACTCTATTATAAAATTAAGATTTCTTAACTGTAGCCTACAGGTCTATGTGTTTGTCCCTTAATACTAGTAAGAAAGTAAGAAAAACATTTAAAAAAGAAAATTTAGGGCTGGAGCGGTGGCTCAGCGGTTTCGGGGCTTGCCTGGCAAGCACGAGGACCCAGGTTCAAACCCCAGCACCTCATACACAACTAAGTGTTGGAGCAACTAAGGCCATATGAAAAACTAAAGTTCTTTCTCTCACTGTCCCTCTTTAAAAAAAGAAAAAAAAATATTTAGGGCTGGAGTGGTGGCTCAGCAGTTACGGCGCTTACCTAGCATGCATGTGTACACGAGTTTGAACCCCAGCACCACATATACAACAGCTTCAGAGCAATGAAAGCCACATGAAAAACTAATAAAATTGATTCTGTCTCAAAAAAACGAAAATGGGCTGGAGCAGAGGCTCAGTGATTGGAGCACTTGCTTGGCATGCACAAGGACCTGGGTTCAAACCCCAGCACCACATACACAACTGAAGTGTTAGAGAAACAAAAGCGAGATGAAAAAATAGATTCTCACTGTTTCTCACTCTCCCTCTCTCCTTGGGGGAAAAAGATAAAATTATATATATATATATATATATATATATATATATATATACATACACACATAATTACCAGACAAGTGCTACTTCAGACTATTACCCTAATTTTTTTTTAATAACTTTTTTTAAGAGGGACGGGCTGGAATGGTGGCTTAGCAGTTTCAGCGCTTGCCTGGTATGCACAAGGACATGGGTTCAAACTGTAGCCTCATGTACACAATGAAGTGTTGGAGCAATGGAAGTCACATGAAAAACTAAAGTTGATTCTTTCTCACTGTCCTCTTAATAAAAAAAGAATCATTTTAGTTTTTCATGTGGCTTTCATTTTTCCGACACTTCGTTTTGTACGTGCTGCTCAGGTTTGAATCCACATGCTTGCACGTGCCAGGCAAGCACTAACCTTTGAGCCACCACTCCAGCCCTGTTACCCTAATTCGATTATCACTACCAGCTGAGGTGGAGAGTATGTTAACCTGAAGAATCAGCTTGAAGTGTCCAGTTAAGTCTTTGACACCAAGATTTTATTTTTTTTTAACAATTTTATTTAGTTTTTCACATGGCTTTAGTTACTCCAACACTTAGTTGTGTACGTGGTGCTGGGGTTTGAACCCGGGTCCTCGTGCTTGCCAGACAAGCGCTGAAACCGCTGAGCCACCGCTCCAGCCCTGACACCAAGATTTTAAAAGGGCCCTGAAGGGATCCCGGGACTTGGCCCGAGTTTATTACTTAGTAGCGAAGCCAAGCAAAGAAATGAGTGTACCAACTCCTGATCCAGGGTTTTGGTCTGTGTCAACAAAACTTATCATTTATAGTGTATTGAGGGTCAAAAATTTCGTCTCTGTCTTGAAGCAGTTGAATAAAGTTTCTGACAGTCTCAGGGCAGCCTAGAAGATGCTTCAAGAAAGGGTTCTTGGCTGAACTTGGGAAGAGGGGGAAGGTCACAGCCGTAAGGACTAAAGCTCAGTGGTTCTCTGTGCCTAACATACAGGAGGACCGGACCTGGGTTCATCCCCAGCAAAGAGTCCTGGAGGTGTCTCCAGGTGTGCTCTACCACTTCCATTCTTTGTGCTCCAGCCACTGGAACACTTTTTCAGCTCTTGAGCTTCCGTTTTCCTTTCTGCCTCTTTTTTTAACCTATTGGTTCTGATTCCTCTGTGATGCTCTCCTGCCTGTACTGCTCCCCCCAACACACACATTTGTTTTGCTCAGCTAACTCCTCATCCTTAAGACCTGAGCCAAGGATCTCAGATATGTCTACCAAACTCCAATCTAACTTGCCCTTATGTTCCCACATACATGTTTCCTTGAAACATTTAATCATTATTGACTGTCACCTACTAGGCAGTGTTCTGCCCAGCAGATTACAGGTGTTCAGTGTTGAATGAATAAGTGAAGTCCAGGAAGCCAGATAAGAAATTGAGCTTTTAAGTATACATAGGAGCTTACAGGTGAGAGCACTTACATGGGGCACAATTTCAGCAAAGGCAATTCTGAACAGGGTTATGTTTTTCAGGAGCTTCAGGCAATTCTAAAGGATCAGGTGGAGAGCCAGGCATGGTGGTGCATTCCTATAATACCAGCAGCTTGGGAGGCTGAGGCAGGAGGATCACAAGTTGAAGGCCAGCCTCGCAACTTAGGCCCTAAACAGCTTAGTGAGACCCTGTCTCAAAAAGGCCTGGGTTGTGGCTTAGTGGTTAAATGCACCTGGGTTCAATCCATGATAGTAAAAAAAAGTATGCACCTGGGTTCAATCCATGATACTTAAAAAAAGTATCAGATGGGCTTATGGACTGTGAAAAGGGGCAAAACCAGGTATCTTCAGATTATAACTAGAACTTGCAATTGATTCTACAGTAGCCTCAATTTTAGTAGGTAATAGGAAAATAGAGCAAATAATAGAATTTTTATTTCTTTTGTACTAGAGATAAAACCGGGGCATTTACCTCTCAGCCACATGCCAAGTCAGTTGTCTTTTTCCTATTTTGAGACAAGGTCTTGCTGAATCTCCAATGCTGTCCTTGAATTTACAGTCCTCCTGCCTCAGCATCCTGAGGAGCTGGGACTAAAGTGTGCAACACACTAAACTAGTATTTTTTTTCAGTTGCTTTTTATTTTCCAAGAATCAAACCCAGGGCCTAGGTACATACTACAAAGTACTCTGCCACTGAGCTGTATCCCCAGCCTTCAGTTGCTTACTGAATACCTGGTTCACATCTTGCCTCTACAGATGTTTACAAAACACCCCTCAGCTGTGCTCTGCCTACTTCAGTAAGTGTGCTTCTACAAAGCTTTCAAAAGACCTTAAGATTAGTACCAAGAAGGACCTCAAAGGGCATGCCCTCCACACAGATAGGCAGTGGACCATTTATTCTTAGCCCAGTAAAAACCTTCGCCTCTCTCATCTAACTTCATAATGTCATTCTTAGTTTTCTTTTTGGTCATCGGGGAATAAGAAAACAATAAAGGGGCTGGAGGGGTAGCTCAGCGGTTTCAGCGCTTGCCTGGCAAGCACGAGGACCTGGGTTCAAACCCCAGCACCACGTACACAACTAAGTGTTAGAGCAACTAAGGCCATGTGAAAGACTAAATAAAGTTGTTTCTCTCTTTCTCTGTCTCTCTCACTGTCCCTCTATCTTAAAAAAGAAAACAATAAATACAAAGAATAATTAACAAGCCAGGCACAGTGGCATACACATATAATCCAGCAACTCAGGGCTGAGGCAGGATTGCAAGTTTGAGGCCAGCCTGGGAATTTAGGCCCTTGGCAATTTAGCAAGACCCTGCCTCAAAATAAAAATAAAAAGGCTCGGGCTGGAGCAGTGGCTCAGCAGTTTCGGCGCTTGCCTGGCAAACGCAAGGACCTAGGTTCAAACCCCAGCACCACGTACACAACTAAGTGTTGGAGCAACTAAGGCCATGTGAATAACTAAATAAACTTGTATCTTGCTAAAAAAAAAAAAAAGCCTCAGAGAGGGGCTGGAGCTGTGGCTCAGCAGTTAAAGGGCTCACCTGGCATGCCCAAGGACACAGGTTAGAACCCCAGCACCAAGTACACAACAAAATGTCAGAGCAATGAAATCCACATGAAAAACTAAATAAGGGCTGGAGCAGTGGCCCAGTGGTTGGAGTGCTTGTCTGGCATGTGTGAGACCCCGGGTTCAAACCCCAGCACCACATACACAATTAAGTGTGGGAGAAACAAAGGTCAGATGGAAAAATAAAATTGATTAAAAAAAAAACTAAAACTGATATTCTCTCTCTCTCTCTGTCTCTCTCTCCCTCTCTTAAAAATGAGAGAAAGTAAAATAGCCCAAAGCCAGGCTGCCAGGAGCAGCATACGAGCCTATAATCCCAGCAATTTGGAGGGCGGAGGTAGGGCCTTGCTAATTTGCCGAGGCTAGCTTTGAACTTGAAATCCTCTTGCCTCAGTCTCCAGAGTTCCTGGGCTTCAGCCATGGGCCACTGCTCCAGGCCTTGGTTGCGTACATGGTGCTGGGGTTCAAACCCACAACCTCGCACATGCCAGGCAAGCACCGAAACCACTGAGGCACGCTTCAATCCTCCAACTGTTAAACAGTATGTTTCTCTCAGCCTCGGCGTCTGGAGATGACAGGGAATGGTGAGGACCTTGGGAAGCCAGAGAACTGACAAAGGCTAAAAGGAGACAGTGGCTACTCAGGGATAGATAATTGCTGCCAGCTTGAATGTCCAGTGTTGCCAGACACTTTGAATTTAGAACAAGAGACAAGTGAGGTATATTTGTTCAATATCCCAGTTTTTAAATATTAGTGACTCTCTTTTAAACCCTTAATATATCGGTACATATCAAGGAAATACATCCACCAGATACATAGTTTGGTTTGCCAATTAGCAGCCTCTAAGTTAATGAAATTAATCTTCCAGGGCCTCAAACTTAGCTGGGAATTGACCCCAGAAGTGCTTAGCCACATTCCAGTCCTTTTTTTATCTTGAGACAGGGTCTCACCAAATTACTCAGGCTGGCCTCAACCTCCTAATCACTAGGATTATAGGCATGGGACACTAGACAAGGCCTGACCTGTTTCTTTATTTTTTTTTTTTTTTTGGTACTGGGGATAGAACCCAGGGGTGCTTAACCACTGAGCCATATCCCCAGTCCTGTTTTGCAATCCTCTGGCCTCGGCCTCCTGAGTCATTGGAATTACAGACCAGCACCACCACACCCAGCTCCACCTGTATTTTTGTAAACATAATTTTGTGGGTTTTAATTTTTTTTGAAAGACAGAGGGAGAGAGAAAGAATCAATTTTATTTTTCCATCTGGCCTTTGTTTCTCTAACACTTAGTTGTATATGTGGTGTTGGGGTTTGAACCTGGGTCCTCTCACATGCAAGGCAAGTGCTCCAACCATTGAGCCACCACTCAAGCCCTGTAAATTTGAAGGTAGGACATAAATGTGAAAATTTATTTGCCTTGGTTTGAAATTTTCTGCCTTAAAAATATTTATTTAAGGGGCTGGAGCGGTGACTCGGTGGTTTTGGCACTTGTCTGGTAAGCACGAGGACCCGGGTTCAAACCCCAGCACCACATACACAACTAAGTGTTGGAGCAACTAAGGCCATGTGAAAAACTAAAGTTGTTTCTCTCTTTCTCTGTCTCTCTCACTGTCCCTCTCTCTTTAATAAAAAATAGATATGTATTTATTTAAAATTTGTGGTACATGCTTGCAATCCCAGCAGCTCAGGAGACTAACGCGGGAAGATTGCAAATTCAAAGCAATTCATTGAGTCCCTGAGTAATTTAGCAAGCCCCTGTCTCAAAATAAAAAATAAAAAGGGCTGGGAATGTGCCATATCCAAGTGGCAGGATATGGCTTAATGTTTGAGTGCCCTTGGGTTCAATCCCAGGTACCAAAAAAGAAAGAAAAGAAATTATTTCTGGACTGGGCAGTGGCTCAGCAGTTTGAGCGCTTGCATTGTGAGCACTTGCCCTGTAAGCGCAAGGACACGGGTTCAAACCCCAGTACCACATACGGAACTAGGTGTCACAGAAACAAAGGCCAGATGAAAAAATAGCTATTTCTCTCTCCTCTCACTCTCTCTCTCTCTTTTTGTTTTTTTGTTTTCAACAAAGAGGTAGAGTGAGGGGCTGGAGCAGTGGCTTAGCAGTTGCGGCACTTGCCTGGCAAACGCCGGGAATGGGTTCAAACCCCACCACCACGTACACAACGAAGTGTCTGAGGAATGAAAGTCACATGAAAAACTTTTTCTCTCGCTCTCTGTCCCCTCTTTCTTTAAAAAAAAATAATAATAATAATAAGAGGGAGAGTGAGAGGAAAGAGAATCAACTTTACTTTTTCATCCGGCCTTTGTTTCTCCGAAACTTAGTTGCATATGTGGTGCTGGGGTTTGAACCTGGGTCCTCACACATGCCAGACAAGTGCTCCAACTGCTGAGCCACTGCTCCAGCCCCTCTATCCCTCTCTTTAAAAAAAAAAGGGGGGGGGGACTGGAATTATTTCCATCTTTTCTCAAATATTCAGGTCTTTATCAACTCTATTCCCAAGTAGCCTCCACCAAGGTAGAAATGGTACTACTTTGTTTGAACACTGCATTTTAGTGTCTTAGCAAAAGACAGGTTTGTTCTCGTTACCTTTTTTTTTTTTTTTTACTAGAATTCAGTCTAGGTGAATAAATAGCAAACCATCTCCCTAAGGAACCAATCACTGGGGCTGGAGTGGTGGCTCAGCGGTTGTGGCACTTGCCTTGCAAGCAAGAGGACCTGGGTTGAAACCCCAGCACTAACTGTTGGAGTAGTGAAGACCAGATAAAAAAACTAAATACAATCAGTTGTTCCTTTCTCCTACTATCCCTCTATCTTAAAAAAAAAAAAAAAAATAGAAAAAGAAAAAGGAAAAAAAAGAAATCAATCACTTCACCAAAGTCAGGTTCTGGGTTCTGTTGTGGCTCTCTGCTCCTACCCAGCTGCACTAGTGGATCCAAAGAATCAAAGTGAGACGGACTTTCTTGGATAACTTCAAAGAAACAACACAAATTTCTCCCCCTGGCAAGTGTGCATGGGAGGGTGAATCATCCTGAGAGTTAATTGGGGTCAATTATGACCAACCTGACTTGTCACTGGCACCAAAACATCTGGCATAACTTGCTTTATTCTCAGACAGTGGAGTTGCCCCCACCCTCCCACTTGCTTCTAAAACTCACCATTTTGAAAGCATGGTGTATACCTTTAGATATACGATTATTCAAAATGGGAGGGTAATCAGCAATGCTTGAGTAGGAATTCAGCTCATAATTAAGCAAGATGAAATCACACATTGAGGACAGAAAAAACTTCCACCTCACCACATGATAGATGGAGACATCATCAGCATTAAGAAAGGTGATTAACTTTTTCCCTATTTTATCTTTTCCTATTTATATGCTAACCCTTTACCCAGAGTTCCTGACTTGACAAAGAGGCTGGATTTCACCTATTGTTTTAGTAACGTTGTACAGTGCTGGGGTGCTTCCAGCACTGTAAGAGGTTCAAATAAAAGCACCAACACGCGAAATTGTAACGCTTTCCTCTTGGTCCACCCTCCCTCTGCCTGCACAGAATGGCAGGAGTGGTCACCTCTGCCATTTTATGTACTCTGTCCCTCCTTCTGAGATACCCTGGGACAACTCATTCCAACTCACCCTCACCTTTCTCAGCGTTATGTCCTGGAAGGTTTTCAGTTGGGGCATGCACACCAAATGAGCACCGGATATGGAGGATGCAATTTTGCCAAAACGGTTACGTTGAAGTTAAGAGGAAAAACTGTGTGACCCAGGCTTTAAATACTTGATCACTTTTTTTTTTTTTTTACATGGTCTCCATTTTTCTACATGAGGAAACAGGTTTGGTGATGTAAGGAGACTTGTTGAATTAAATCAAGATCACACAGTAGGTGGCAGAACTGGGATGCAAACCCACCTATCTCCATGGTTCTAATTAATGACTACAAGTACCAGCATCCCTTGCCCTGCCCCACTGCTCAAAGGCACCCTCGCCAGGACAGTCTAGCAGTTAGATCCAAAACCCAATCAGACGCCACTCTCCCCGCATGGGGACCAATGGGAAGGCTGTTGCTAACACCCCCGCTATATTTTTAGCATGCCGTGCTCGGGGATTAGTGTTGGGCCGAGTCTCGCTGCTGAGTTGGAACGCGCGAACCAGAGAGGGGAGGAGAAAGAAGGGGAGGGTAAAGAGGAGAAAGGCGGAGGGGGCGTGTGTATGACGCGACGCCATTCGCTGACGCACGAGGCAAGTAGTCCCTGGAGGCGCCCCCAGGGTGGAGCACTCGGAAGGCGGGGGATGGCGGCTGCCAGGCTCCGTGGAGTTTGCCCTCCAGCCCGACGTTTCTCAGCTGTAGTCAAGGAGAGCACATTTAAATCCCCACGCTAACGTTGCTCTCTGCCCTTGTCAAAAATGCGATCAAGGAAGTAAAATGTAAACTATTCGTAACTGGAAACTTTCCGATCTCACCACCCCACGTGGGTTCGGAGGCAGCCGTTGGTCCAGAACCGTCAGAAATGAGAAAAGGGGATTGCGGAGAATTGGGGAGTGGGGGATTAGATCAAATGGGGGATTAGACTACTGCCCCCAGGACACCGGATATTGCCATCTGGCAGTCCCATCCTCCTGTGACCTCACCCGGGCACAGACCTCCCTACCCTGCGCTCTGTGGCCTACAGTGTCACAAAGAGGCAGAGGGGGCTGCATGGCCAATACCCGGGCAGAGGGCTTGTCGCGCCCTACACCCCGGGCTAGGAAAATCTTGCTTTGCCGCGTAAGGGTCCGTCGGGTGTGCAAGCCTGTCGCCCCTAGCATGGGCGGGCGCCACTCCTCGCCGCAGTGCTATTCCTAAGGGAAGCTCTCTCGCACTCCTTGTTGGGTCGCCGGGTGGGGAGAGCACACTGGGGCGTCGGCCGAGGGGCCGCGCTCGCGTGCCTGCGCGGAGCCAAGCGCTGGTCCTCTCCAGGCGCGGGGAACCCGGGAGCCAGAGGCTGATCGTGGTGCTCAAGTTCCTGACCATCGGCCTGTCCTGTACAGCGTGCCCCGGGCCCGATTCCCCCTCGCCCTCCTTTCCACGTTTCGCGTCTGGCGACGAGGCGCGCCGCGCTCGGAAGACTCAAGCCAATGCGAGTTCAGGTCCGAAACGTCTCGAGCTGGCGTGGTGATCCCAGCTCCCCCACGAGGAGGCCGTAACCAGGCCGGTGCGAGCCCGGCGGGGATAGTCAGACGCCTAGAACTAGAGGGGCGCGCCCAGGTAGCCCCGGTGGGAAATGGTTCGGTCAAAGGTGCACACTGTCG
Source organism: Aplodontia rufa (assembly GCA_004027875.1). NCBI lineage: Eukaryota > Metazoa > Chordata > Mammalia > Rodentia > Aplodontiidae > Aplodontia > Aplodontia rufa. The sequence continues at coordinate 41,215 of PVKS010004778.1, forward strand.
GCGCCCCGGCATGTGCAGCGTCCAAGAAGGCGGGGAGAGCATCCGAGCGCCGAGGTGCCGGCCCCTCCCCTGGACAGTCACCATCCAACAGCCTGACGGAGCGCCCACTGTGTCCCAGCCCAGTGCGCTCTGTCTACCTGGGTGTGCACTCTACACGCGGAGCACGAGTTCAGCGCGTGATCTGGGGCTTGAGGAAAAGAAATTCGGTGCGGCGGCATTGTCCTGGGGAGGGGAAGGCGGACACTTGCTGAGGATGTGGCGGCGCGAGAGGGTCTAGAAGACAGGGTCCCCGAGCCTAGTCCGGGGTTACTGGCGCCCTGCGCCCCACGCCCAGCTGGCTGCGGGGCCCGAAGGGGTTAAGTCGCGAGCCGGCTGGGAAGTAGTCCCGGCCGCGCGCCGGGCCCCGCCCCGCCGGGCGGAGGGACGCATCACGCAGGGGTGGGGAAGCCGGATCCGTGCGCAGGGTTGCTAAGGGTGAAACTTTTCATTGACTTTGCTCACTTCTGGCCGGGGCGCGGGAGGGTGCGGGTTGTCCGCGGAGTTAAGCGAGTGGCTCCGGCGACGCGGGGCCAGAAGGGCCAGACCTTCCGCCGGCCACAGCCCAGACCGTCCACCCCGCGACGCGAGCCACCCTCCGGTCCGCCATCCCGGTGTTGTCGCCGCCGGCCGGCCTGCCCGCGGTCCGTCCGTCCATCCCCTGCCGCCGAGTCCGATCTCCAAATAAGCTGAAAGAATTATATTGAGTCATAGACTGTAACCTCCTCCTCGCCCTCCAGCCCTCAACGACGAAAAGGACACATCGGCCCCCGGCCTCAGAGCTCCGGGGAAAGCAGGGAGAGAGACCTCCGTCCCGCGCCCAGGACCACTCTGGCAGGAGAAGCTACCGGCGGCCGGCAACCCGTCCCGCCGCAGCGGAGACTCGAGTGAGTGCGGGGGCTTGCGGGCGTGGGGCCCACCCTGACACCCACCGGCGGGACAGCCTCCCCCACCCCACCCCACTGCTGTTCTTGGCTTTGCTGGACACTCCACGTCGCTGTCGACCCCTCCCCCGCCTGGCCCGCATTTTCCTCGCCCCTTCTTCCTTTTAGAACCGCCCACCTTTACCCCTTGCTCCTCTTCCCTTCACTCTCAGATTCTGCGGTACCCAAGAGCCTCCTCTCCTAGTTGCAAGAGTGGCCTCTCCTGGGTGGAGTGCATTTCCTCCCTTTCCTCCTCCCCCAGTTCTTATATCCCAGATACTCGCTAGATTTTCCTCGTTCCCCAAACCACATACCTACCAGCACCACCATTAAATAAATGAGAGGAAGGAAGGGGATCAGGCCTTCTTTTGCTGCTTTTCCCGTGTGTGGGAAATGGGGATGGTAAATATTAATAGGGCTTCTTTCTGGCTCTGGAGCCTGAGGGATGGAGGTTGAACACCCACTTTTTGGCAAAGAGACCTGTTAGTGGGAACTGCCCTTGGGCTGCACAGCCAAAATTCATCATTTCGGCTTGAGCTCTTTATCTTCTGGGCTTTAAGGGAAAACTGGGTGGTAGGGCCATGCCAGCTACTGGATTCTACTTGATCTCGATGAGGTGCCTGGGAGGAAGGGCCCTACTCCTAAACTCCTTCCTCTCCAGTCCTGAGAATGAACTGTGCCCTTGACCAGATATCTGGGGAGGGGCAGGAGGGAGCAGACCTAAGGCACAGCCTGCAGGCCCTCTCCTCCCTCTGGAGCAACCGGAACCCCACACATTGGGCTCCAACTAAGGGACCAGCAGACAACGACTTGGGTGCCCGCTCAGCATCTCACCTTTTTTCACCTTCCTATCCACCCTACCTGGGAGTAGGTCCCTTATCTTTGGTTTCCCAGCAGAAAAACATCCCTATTGCTTTCTTGGGCGCCTGCCCCTGTCCCTCTCTCAAGCTTTGGGAAAAGCAGCTTGTGTGGGAGGCCTGATTAGGGAGGTTTAACACCCTGTAGGGGAGCTTTGCAGATGATCTGGTAAGTCTGGTCCTAAAGTAGGCCTTGCAGTGGGAGGAGACTCACACGGGGTGTTAAGTCTCAGGAGATGATGTTCAGGTTTCAGATGTGCAGTTTTTCCTTCCCAGCCGGGAACCTTTCCCCACCTCCTTGCCTCTGTCTACTTAGACAGACACATGGATTGGAAGTGGGGTGAGACTTGGGTCCTGCTGGCGTCGGGCCTTGTAATTGCCGGCAGGAGTACTGGGTCCGGTTCCTGCTCTTCCTTTCCAGACAGGGATGAAGGTGGGGTGCTGGAGCCGAGCCTACCGGGCATTAAGTGAAAAGGGCTCCCATCCATCTGAATCCACCGCCCGTCCCTACAGCAACCCCGGACAGCGATTCCCAGCCCTTGGAAATCACATGAAGCGGCGGAGTTGGGGTGGGAGACCAGGCCCTATGGATCCCTGTCCACCCCTTCACCCAAAAGAAAACTCATTGGAAGCAGGTCCCTAATTCAGTCTTGGGATTCTCTGATGAGACAAGGGGGGAGTTCGGCCGCTGGTACGGACGCGGTGGGGTGGTACGAACCGCGAGCAGGCCTTGTGGGTAGATTTGGACGAACTGTCTTAGGCGGTGGGAGGGGGCGCCCGCCGCGCAGCGCGCATGTGCGTCGGAAACTTTTCCTGGGCTCCGGACCCTCGGCCAGGTCCCCCTGCCGGGCATGCGCGGTCGGGTGAGGGCCCTCGCGGAGTGCGCAGGGAAGTGTGAGCACGCAAGTAGGTCACGCGTCCGCGCGCGCCCGATTGGCCCCGGGACTGCGGTTCCCAGCGTGCAGAGCGCGCAGCGGGCGCGCGGGCCTCCGCCCGTCTCCGGGGAGCCTGGAGCGCCCTGCCCTGCCTGACGAAGAGCCCTGCGGGTCGGCCCCAGTGAGCCCAAGCCGCGTTTGGGGTGGATGGTGTGTGAATGGCCAGAGTGCACTCTGCACAAGTCCTAGAAGCGTTCAGCCCACGCGCGCCCGTGGGGCCTCTGCCTGGGGACCGCGGGTGGGGCGGGGGTCCCCCCGGGCTGGCTATCACACCTCCGGACCTTTCTCAACTCCGGACCCCTTTCTGTTTGAATCCTGTAGTGCTTAATTGTAGGACGACTTGGATGTTAGGGTTCTCCATGGTACCTTCTACCCCACTCCCCACCACCTTTTTTTTTTTTTAAGAGAAAGGGAGAGATTCTATTTTTTTTTTTTTTCCATCTGGCCTTTGTTTCTCCAACACTTAGTTGTGTATGTGGTGCTGGGGTTTGAACCTGGGTCCTCAGCAACCATTGAGCCACTGCACCAGCCCCGCCTTCTTTCTACCCTTTTTAAAAACATGACTGTTTTTTTACTTTAAAACCTTGCTGTGTACCCTGATGTCTGTAATTCCTGCTGAAGCAGGAAGATCCGTGAGTTCGAGGTCAGCCTGGGCAACTTAGCAAGACTGTTGTAAAAAAAAAAATAAAAAAGGGCTTGGGTGCACTTGCCTAGCCTGTGCGGTACCCTAGGTTCCATCCCCAGTAAGGGGAACCAGGTTTCTGTGTTTTAGTTCTCTCTGAATTTAGCATGGGCTGAGAGGCCTTCCTCAGCTTCTCCCCCCAATCTTTGTCTTAAGCACTTATGTTTAAAACACAAGTTAGCACAAGAGATTAGAATCCAGGTTTAACTTTGTAACTGAAAAGTAAACAAGTTGAGGGGGATAAGTTACATTTGCAACTTTTTAATACACTGACAAAGGGGGAGATTTTGTTGTTAAACACTTAGCCTCCCCCTCCCCTTGCCACCTTTCCGGCCTTTGGGTTGGAAAAGATTTGTTCAAGAGTCTTCTGCAGCCGCTTAACAGATCTACTTGTTCCGTTTATTGAAGGATAGTTATTTCTAAGCTCTCTAATCTTACCACATTCCATAAATATTTTATATATAAGCTCTAGAAATTGTCGTTTTCTAAAAAATGAACAAACTCATCCAATGGTCACTCCTATCTTTAGCTGAAGGCAGGACAGCACCAACACTTTAATCCTCTGTCCCATAAGCTTCTTGAAGTCAAAATTAGAGCCTGAGCTGGTAGAGCAGAAAATCTCATTCTGGTCATCCGGCATTTTTGTAAGGTTCCACCCCACAACCATCTGGCCTGGCCTGTTCTCCAATTAAAGAGGCAAAGGTGGCATTATGCACTTCCTTATTTGTGCAGCAACATCACTGAGGTATAAATTGGTGTGCAGCTTTAGTTGCTTATGCTGCAGAAAATGCTTCACTAGGCAGGGCTGATGACAGTGGTTCTATTGTATTTTGGGGTGGGAGGCTTATTTCCCAATGACTTTGGCCTGCATTTAAAATGCTCTCATTTTGAGACTGAACTGTTCAGGGCCTGTTAGTTTGGAAGACAATTATACAGAAAGTTTGAGGAGGCTTAGAAAGGTATAGAAGCCCTTTCTTTGGTCTGTGTGGAATACTGAGAGGCTGCATGCCTTAGGAGATGTGTCACATCTCTTTTACTTTTCCAGAAACTTTGAAAACACTGGCTTTAACTCCAGGCCCATTCTTAGGATCTGATGCCAACTTTCTTCGCAGCTTTTTAGTTTCCTCCATGTTGAATACCTCTAGTGGACCATGGTGGCCCTTTAAAACCTCCAATTTTTTTTTCCTTCTATACTCGGGGTTGAACCCAGGGGTCTTCTACCACTGAACTATACCCCTAATCTTATTTATTTCTCTTTGGTACCTGGGATTGTATCCAGGGATGCTTAACCACTTAGCTACATCCTCAGGCCCTTTCTATTTGGAGGCACTCACTAAGTTGCTGAAGGTGGCCTCAAACATGTAATCCTCCTGCCTCAAGCCTCAAGAGTCCCTAGGAGTATAGGCATGTACTGCCATGCCGAGCCCTTTTTATTTTGAGATAGGACCTTGCTAAATTACCCAAGCTGTTCTTGACCTCACAAGTCTCCTTCCTCAGCCTTCCAGGTTTTGGGGAGTACAAGTGTGTACCACCACACTGGACTCAAACCTCCACTCTTAAACTTGGAAACCTGGTGTGAGGTTGCACTCCTATAGTCCCAGCTACTCAGGATTGCTTGAGCTCAGGAGTTTAAAGGCTAGCCGGGGCAACATAGCAAGACGCTATCTAAAAAAAAAAACAAAACTCCATTCTTGGGAGGAGGCCCATGGTCCTGTAGCTAGCTTTGCATCTGGTGATGAACTAAGTCCTCATAAACAGAAAGTCCTTTATCTTTTTACCATTCTTCTCTTTAAACCTAAAAGGGCCCTGGAACTGATCTGTCTTGATCACAAATGGACATTAGAAGAATCTTGCAGATCAAACTCCATGTTGGAGACTGGAATGAGGAGGAAACCAGGATTTCCTGAATGCTGAGCTTTCCGTAGCAGGCCTGAGAAAGGGGCACAGTCACTCTGCTTGTGACTCCACATGTGACCCTGTCTTTCCTCAGACCTGAAATGAGAGACCAGATCAAGTCACTGACCCCTGGTGCTCTAGATTGATCCAGTGCATCTTCTCACATACCTTCATCCCAGAAGGTTTTTTCCTGAGGATTCAGTCCTAAAAGTGCTCCAAGGAGCCATGGGCCCAGACCTGAGAATCAGCAGGGAAGAGTGCTGGGGCAGGTGTTCAGAAAACTCAAGATCTCCCAAGCCTAGAGTTAACTGGATACTGGAACCAGAGGGACATTAATCAAAACCCAGCCCTGAGTCTTTCACAGCATAGAAGTTGCCCTTGGCAGGTCGTGGATCAGTCTCTTCTGAGTGCTGAGCTCAGCGGCATAGACTTTCCCAGAGGTCTGGTTAGGGATATGTTCCTTTTCACTTCCTTTTCTCCCTGTGCAGGAGCCCAGGAGCCACCCTTTTGGACAAAATGAGAGTAGGGTCACTGGCTCCCAGAACCTCTCAGATGGTCTTCCTGAAGCATGAGGCTAGCCCAGACCTATGGAATAAATCTTGTTGACCTCAGTGGGATCTGGCTGTGAGACAGTCCCAAAATAACAATCTGAGTGTTTATCTTGGGCTGCCTTCTCTCCCGGGATCTCCAAACACTTGATAAATCTGATCCAGTGCCAAGGACAGGTGTTCAGACAGTCCCTGGAGACAGAGTGATGATGGGTCCCCTGCTGGAGATTGTAGGGTGATGGAAAATTTCTTCCCTCTGCTGTCAACCTCATCAGTTTCCATCTTCTCCAGAAACTACAGAGGTTCCCTTAGGTCACACCAGTGCTGCTTGTATGTGTGCATACCTGCACACATGTGCACGATTGAGGGGGATGGGTGTTAGGATTGAACCCAGGGGTACCTGACCACTGAACTGAATCCTCAGAGGGTTTTTGTTGTTGCTTTGTTTTGTTTTGTTTTGAGACAAGGTCCTGCTAAGTTGTTGAGGCTGGCCTTGACCTTGTGATCCTCCTGCCTCAGTCTTTCGAGTTGCAGGGACTGTGGGCACTCACCACCATGCCCAGTCAGTGCTGCTCTTGATACTCCTCTGGCCTCCAGGGCCCTGCTTCCTGCTCCCTTCCTCTCTTTCCCGGGAGCAGCAGTTCCTTGTTGGCCCACAACTCTCATTGTGACGGGTCTTGCCTTTTTTCTTGGAATCATGCTCTTGTCCCTGTTTTTTTGGAAGCTCTCTGCATGGAAATGCAGACTTGGGTGACACTGTGGAGTTCTTAAATCAGTTCTGCAAACCCAGACTGAGCCTGAATGCATACACACCCATGGGCCCAGGATGACAGATGGCTATGACCAGAGTCCAAGCCCCAGTGAAAAGTTGGCACTATTCCTTCCTGTTCAGTGACCTGTATCCTTTTCCATGTAAGGAAGACAACTAAGGATTTTAAACTTACATCTTAGCCTGTGAAAATTTGGGGTCATGACTTCACCAAGACATTTCAGAGACACTAAAGGCCTTCCCTTTTCTTGCTGCTTGTGGGCCTGGATTTTTATCTATTTATTTTTGTTTGGGTTCTATGTATGTATGTCATTCATACAGTGACCTGGATTCTCAGAATAGTGGGAAACATAGCATCTCTCTGTCTTTTATTTTTTCAAAAATATCCAAGGCCATGCCTGCTACATAGTAGATGTCATTCATTCACTTTAAAGAGAGAGGGACAGTGAGAGAGAAAGAAAGAGAGAATTAACTTTATTCAGTTTATCATGTGGCCCTCGCTGCACCAACACCTCATGTACATGGTGCTGGGGTTTGAACCCACGTCCTCGCACATGTCAGGCCAGCACTGCAACCCCACCTGAGCCACCACTCCAGCCCCATCTTTTATTATTACATTAAAATAATAGCTAACTTGATCAAGTATCTTTTTATTTTTTTAAGAGTCATATTTTATTTGGTTTTTCATGTGGCTTTTGTTGCTCCAACACTTTGTGTACGTGGTGCTGGGGTTCAAACCTGCATCCTTGCCCATGCCAGGTAAGCACTGTACCTGCTGAGCCACCACTCCATCCCCCTTCAAGTGTCTTTTGATGCCAAGCACAGCATAAGGCAATGTACATGCTCAGAAGCCATGATAAACCCATGTTATCAATGAGAAAACTAAGGCTCAGAAGGACTTGTCAACAGTCATGTAGTTGAACCAGCCACTGGTGGGGTGGGAATGGGCCCCCAGAGCTGTGCAATCCAAAATTTGTGTTTTTGTTACCACCACCTTTCCGCATATATCCTCAGGGTACCTCTCCTTTCTCATTTTTCAGAACCATCTGGAGCCAAGTCTGCCCGTCTTACATCTCCAATCACTTCTCTTGGCCTGTGCACGCACCCTGCACTGATTCTCTACCTAGGAAAGGACCATGCAGCTAGAGATCAAAGTGGCCCTGAACTTCATCATCTCCTATTTATACAACAAGCTACCCCGGCGCCGCGCAGACCTGTTTGGAGAGGAGCTAGAGCGACTTTTGAAGAGGAAATATGAAGGCCACTGGTACCCTGATAAGCCACTGAAGGGCTCAGGCTTCCGCTGCGTCCACATTGGGGAGATGGTGGATCCTGTGGTAGAGCTGGCTGCCAAGCGGAGTGGCCTGGCAGTGGAGGACGTGCGGGCCAACGTGCCTGAGGAGCTGAGTGTCTGGATTGACCCTTTCGAGGTATCCTACCAGATTGGTGAGAAAGGGGCTGTAAAAGTGCTATACCTGGATGACAGTGAGGGCAGTGGGGCCCCAGAGCTAGACAAGGAGATCAAGAGCAGCTTCAACCCTGATGCCCAGGTGTTTGTGCCCATTGGCAGCCAGGACAGCTCCCTGTCCAACTCCCCATCACCACCCTTCGGCCAGTCACCCAGCCCCACCTTTATCCCGCGCTCTGCCCAGCCCATCACTTTCACCACTGCCTCTTTTGCTGCCACCAAATTTGGCTCTACAAAGATGAAGAAGGGTGGTGGGGGACCTAGTAGTGGGGGTGTGGCCAGCGGTGGGGCAAGTAGCCAGCAGCCAGCACAGCAGCAGCCTCGCATGGTCCGCTCGCCCACCAACAACCTGCTGAAGCACAAGAGCCTCTCTCTGTCTATGCATTCACTGAACTTCATCACGGCCAACTCGGCACCTCAGTCCCAGCTCTCACCCAATGCCAAGGAGTTCGTGTACAATGGTGGTGGCTCACCCAGCCTCTTCTTTGATGGGGCTGATGGCCAGGGCAGCGGCAACTCAGCCCCCTTTGGGGGTGGTGGGGCCAGCACCTGTAATGGCAGCAGCTTTGATATGGCCCAGGTGTTTGGAGGTGGCACCAACAACCTCTTCCTGGAGAAGACACCCTTTGTGGAAGGCCTGAGCTATAACCTGAACACCATGCAGTACCCCAGCCAGCCGTTCCAGCCTGTGGTGTTGGCCAACTGACCATCCATCCTCCCACGGCGCCAGGAGCACCCAAGACCACAAAGAAGAGAAAGGAAAGGAAAGGCCAAAAAAAGAGGAAAAGAAAACTGTACAAAAAGATTTCCAATCTTCTCACTCTCGCTTCTAGAAAAAAGATCCAGCCCAGGCATGGAGTGGGAGGGGGCTCCCGAAGCACCAAATCGTATTTAACTCAAACCCCCCCACCACCCCTCCGACTATTTTCCTGCCTGCCTCTGATTTATTTGGTTGGTTTGGGTTTTGTATTTCTTTTTTCTTCCTTTCTTTCTTCTTTCTTTTTCTTTTTCTTTTTTTTTTTTTACATGTAGTTTTCTATATAACATCTTTAATTAGTGGCTTCCTGTGCTAAGAATGGTCCAGATGTGAATTGCTGCTCCCTGCTCCCTCTCTCCTTTACACTCCAAGATCACAGGGAAGGAAGAGCTGCAGCTGGGGCCAGATCCTCCGCTGAGTAGGGAGAGACTGCCCATTTTCCCTGCCTCTGTCACCCAGCTCTTCTCTCACTCAAAGCCATCCAACATCAGTAGGCCTTCTTGGGCGCTGCTACCCAAATAGGTCTGACCCCAGTCCCCATTCCCTCTCAGGCTGGGCCACAGGAAGTTGCCTGCTAGCCGCTTGACACCCTCCCCCAAGAGCTAATTCATGTCTGTGGCTATAGGGAGGTTAGCCCTTTGTCTAGTTGAAATCCTTTCATCTCTGTCCTGCGGCCCCATCCCACTGTCCCCTCCAGCCCTAGAGGATCACCATGGCCCTGGAGACTCAGCTTTGATAAGCATGTCCTCTTGCACTCTCTCCCTCTCTAATGCAGCCCTTCTTCCCTGGGCCTTAGGCTGTGGGCTGGGAGGTGGGGATAAGGGGAGTGTGCCTGTGCGTGCGCGCGCATGTGTGTGAGTGAGTGTGGTTTGCTGTCCTGTTCTAAAGGATTCCAAGCCATGTGAAACTTCCCTCTGGATGTGATTCTGGGTTGCAGCAAGTGCTTATTTATGTATGAGGTCGGGGAATGGGCTGGGGGTGGGTTATCAGTGCTTTTGTAGGGCAGTACACATGGGGGGGTGACACTGTGGCTGAGCCTAAGACACTCCCAGGGGAAAGCACTGCAGAAGGAACTGGTTTCCAGACTGCAGAGGGATCTGCACTTTTGTTTTTGACCAAAAAAAAAAAAAAAAAATATATATATATATATATATATATACACACACACACACATATATGTGTGTGTATATATATATATATATATGTTAGCTCTTAAGGGCAGAAAGAATATCCAAGCCTGTGAGGCCTACGAGAAGTCCCTAGACTTCAGTGACTTGTGTAACCTTAACCTAGGATGGGAGCTTCCCCCCTGACTACCATTGGTGGGGGAGTCGGGGCAGGGAGATAGCCCTGGTTTGGAGTTGAACCTTGAATTGAGACTTTGGTCTTCTGCTTGTGTTATTTTACATTTGTGCCCCTGCCTGAGAGCTTCTTGGTACCTCTTTCTTGCCATCCCCTTACTGCCCTCCCTCTGCCCCGCCGGACCTTGATGCTGTGAGGCATGGTCTCCTGGGTAGGCCAGGTTGGACAGGCGTGTGGGCCTCTGAGCCATTTATTTGGGTTATAGACGGGCAGTGGTTCCTCTGCCTTTGCAGAAAAGAGGGTTTTCTCCAACCTAGGGGGTTACTTCTGAGCCACAGTGCTTTGGTAAGTGGGACACTTGGCATCAGGGCTCCAGCACCAGAAAGCACCAAAGTCCTGGCACCTCACCTCACTCCATCCTTCCAGGGACCCCCAAGTGAGCACTGCTGTGGCAGTGAGTCCGGCCCAGACAGACACTGCCAGCCTCCCTCCCTGCAATGGGCACCAGCTCTACCTCCCACAGCAGGGCAAGGCCCTGGCTTCTCAGCCCAGCACCATCTGTTCCCCTGGACCTCTTGGGGGCCAGCCCAGTCTGGGTGGCCCTCTCCCTCAGCCTCAGCTCCCACACAGGTGACAGGCCCAGAGCTCCTCTCTGAGCAAGGTTGGATGCTGCCTTACCCCCCTGGAGCCCTCTACCCTCCATTCACACTGGTACCACCCGCACCCAGGCCAGCTTGTTTCTCACCACATACAGGGAGATGGGGAGACCAGTCCCTCCTGTCTCCCTAAATAAGAACAATGTGTGTTCAGGAGCATGGCTCCTGTTCTGGGCCCTTGGGCCTGGTTCAGTTTGTCTTGTCTCAAATCTAGGCATTTTTGCTTCAATTTTATTTTTTTTAAGAAAACAAAGAAAAATCTGCACTAATTTACCTGGTTTCGTAGGAAAATTTTTTTTTATTTTTTACATTTTTTGGTGTCCGTTTGTATTGAATAATTTGCTACATTTGTAAAATGTAAGAGGTATATATAATATATGTATATTTCTAACGTAAGAAATGTAATTTTTTTCTTTTCAAGGTTTTTTCTTAAAGAGGAGAGAAATCGATATTTTTTCAGGAAAAAACAAACTTTAAAAAAAGGAGAATAAATCTTTTTCTCCCCTTTCCCCATCCTCTCTCTATCCCTCTTTCCCAGGAACAAATCAAAAGGAGGATTATCTTGTAAAGAATGTAAACTGTCAGTCTAGAATGATGTCTTTTTCTCAATGCAGGGAGCTGTAGATTCTCTAGTTTTCTCCCTAGGGCTGGGAGGGGGCATTGAGGCAGCCGAGGAGAGGAGCCAGGGGAGCAGGGTAATGACCTTATTTCTTTAGTGAAGGAGGAATACAATCAAGCGTTTTGTATTCAGAATGTTGTGCAATATTTTGGAATGGGACATTGGTGTGTTTAGAGATTTAGTTTAAAAACGAGATTGATCAAATCTGTACAGTTTATATTGCTCCAGATTTTTTAAGTTTGTATTAAAAGCATGATATATAATAGCCCTCTCCTTGCTCCTAACTGGTTTTGTTCATGGGCTCTCTTGGGGTGGGGAGAACACTTCAGGAGGTAGTTGGTCATCTCAGTGACTGACATTGGATGAACATCACTGACCTTGTGCCCATGTTGGAAACCAGCTCCATGGGGCCAATAGGCACTCACTGCTTCCCATTCCCTGGGTGGACTGGAAGCAGAGTCTTGAGTTCGGGGTTCCCCTTTGGACTCTTGGAGGAACTGCCTGTCCTTGGAGGAGGAAGGTGTCACCTCCAACCTGCTCTAGAAATAGTATCTGCCACCCAAGCCACTTGATACTTAGATGTGGTAAAGGATGAGGGGAGTGCACCTAAGCCAGGTTCTGTTCCAAAACCTGATGCTTAGGGTCTCTGCCCTTTTCTTGGGCAGGACACCTTCCCAGCTGCTGCACAGGTAACACCTGCCTTGCGACCAAGATCGGAAAGCAGCCATGTTTCTGCCATGGACTGTTTTCCTTGGGATCTTGGCCACCTCCCTCTTCCAAGGTCTTGGGGAGGAACCAGGCCCAGAGTACTTGTTAAGACATTTGTTGAATCTCACTTTGCCCTCCAGCAGTAGCCCATGGTTCCAGCCAAGTTAGACTGCCTGCCTGCATCCACAAAACCAGTGAGTGGTGAGGCTGAGAGCTGAACAGTGTGAGGCCCTTGTCAGGTAGAGAAAAAATAATCAGTGCCTGCCTTTCCAGAGCTGATACCTCACAAACATTTGATAAGCTGTAATAGCAGCTATGGGAGAGCAACGATGGGTTTTGGGAACCTCGACGCCTTCAAGCTGGGGCTAAGGGGCAAGTGGGTCCTCTGGGACATCCGCAGGGTAGGGTGTCCCTGGGCCCCTGTTTGGGCAGATAGCCCTCCCTACCAAGCATGTGCGCTTTGTGCATTCTGAGGCACTGGAGCCAGACATCCAACCTCTGGAGAGCGTCTCAGCAGCCCTGGTGACCAGCTCCACAGAGTGTCAAGCAGAGGGAGGCCCCTGGGCTAGACAAGGCCATTGCAGGGGCCTCCCTCTCTTATGTCCTGACAGTCCCTGTGTCCAGGCTGTCCACTAGTCATGGGTCCAGAGCAGAGGGAGGATGGCCCCTCACCCCTGATTCCTTTTTATAAACAGGTCCTGACTTAGCAGGTGCCAGGATCACCTGCTCCCACCCTGTCACACACTCCCACCCTGAGGGGCCTAGGCAAGACTGACTGCCAGCTCAAAGCACATACAAACCCCAACTCCTCCATGGCACGGACAGTTGTGACTCGTTCACATTGATGCCTCTTTATTCACCAACTGAAAACTGGCTGGAGAGGTGGAGTGGGAGACCTGGTAAAGGGCTGCCTGGGACCCCTGCTTCCCCTGCTGCAGCAGGGGAAGAAAATATTCTGGCAGACTCAAGAGTTCCTCCCCAAAAGAAGCCTCGTTTGTGTACTTGAAAAACTGTCTCTGGACATCCACTCTGCCCTGGGAACAGGTGGGAAGCAGTTTCAGAACGCATATACGAAGGGGGCCTTTGGAGCTCCTGGATCCTAGAAGGCTTCCTGGAGGCGTGAAGAGAGCAGAAGTTGCCAGCCACGAAGAGGCAAGCCATGCCCCTCCATGGAGAGAGGAGCCAAGGCCACCCCTAGGGGGACCCCCTCAGGAGGACTTCTCCAGGTAGGGAAAAGCCTGGAGCCTGCCCCTTAGAAACACAGCTACCAATTCCACCCCTGCTGCTCCCTAGCTGGAGGACCTCTGGCAAACCACTCCACCTAGCTTAGCACCTCAGTTCCCTCACCTCTAAAATGGGAATAATAATTAGTGCCTCCTTGCGAAAACCAGAATACTGGGTGAGAAATGCTGAGTGCACTGGCAGGGTCTGGAGTAAACTATCATTTTCATCTACATGGTCATTATTGTCCATCCTCAAAAACCACCAGCCAGCCTGGTCCGGTCTACTGCCCTGCATCAGCAAACAGGCTGGAACCCAAGCCTGCCAGGAGTGGGACCAAGCTGGGACTGAAAGAAACAAAAAAGTAAAAATAAAAAAAATAAGAAAACAGTTTTACCGCAGAGACTGAGCTACCCCTTCCCTGCCTTGCCTAGGGGGGAAGCTGCCTCTCCCTAAGATCTCCCATGAAATGGAGCAAATCCCACTCCCTCATCTCCTGGGACTCCGCCTCACTCCTCAGTGTGGAACAGGTCCCCAACTTGTGTTGCAGACAGGTGGGCTGGGGTGATTCATGCAGCAAATTCTGCTCCCATCATTGCCTGCCTGAGTCAGCACCCCTAGGACATGGGGATGCCACTCTCTGGTCCCTACTTCTTCCTCTTCTCCATGGGCCTGGTCAGCCTGGCTGGCCAAGTCCTGCTTTGGCAGGACCTGTGGACCAGCTGGACCCAGCCAGGAAGTCTCCAAGGCTTTGGGCAATACCAGCTTGGTCATCTGCTGGTTTTCTATTTGAAAAATTTCAGTGCCAGCAAGAGAAGTGGGTTCTAGGTTCTTGAAGCTGCCAAGTCACCGAACCTTGAATGTCTCTTGACATATGTCCCAGGTCAGGCCCCTATCCAAGAAGGCCATTCAGGCCATGCCCAGGCCTAGTACTTCTTCCTGAGGGCCCTGTGCTGTGGTACCTTTCCCAGGGAGATGGAGAGATGACCAGTGAGGCCCTGGGCAGGACTACATGGTACTCCGACTGTTGGTGGCCTGTGGCCAAGGCGAGATCAGTCTGGGCAGGATGTCCATGTTCTTCTGGCTCTGCCCTGATCCATCTATTCCACATTCATGGAGCTCCAGGGCTGGAGATGTGTTCACTAGTAGACTCATCCTTGTGAACTGGATGGGAAGTTAGGATTTTATCTCGCCTCCCAAGTTGTACCCCAAGTAGGACAGCAGGCTGTGGATATAATTCAATAGTAGATTGCCTGCCTAGAATGTACACAGCCCTGAGTTTGATTCCAGCACTGAAAGAAAAGAAAGAAAGGAAGAAAGAAAATCATAGCCAGGGGGCTAGAGCAGTGGCTCAGCGTTTAGAGCGTTTGCCTGCCTAGCATGCGTAAAGACCTGGGTTCAAACCCCAGCACCATATACACAACTAAGTGTTGGAGAAACAAAGTCCAGATGAAAGACTAAATAAAAGTTGATTCTTTCACTCTCTCTCTTAAAAAAAAAGGAATGATATCCAGGTGTGGGGTGTGGTGGTACACATTTGTAATTAAGTGACTCCAGAGGCTGAGACAGGAAGATTGCAAGTTCGAGGCCAGTCTCAGCAATTTAGCAAGGCCCCAAGCAATTTAGAGTCCCTATCTCAAAAATAAAACAAAAATAAAAAGACTGGGGATGTGTCTGGGTTCAATCTCTAGTACCAAAAAACAGCATGAGAGCTTTTTCTCACACATTCAATCCATAAGCCTTCCCAGAGCGCTTCCTTTGTGCTAGACCCTGAACTGGGCCCCACAACAGATTGGTTGGAAGAAAAGACCCAGGCCCTTCTCTCAGGATGGGGTCTCAGGTTCCAGTGGTGGAAAACAAACCCAGGTTATCCTGACTTCAGCACTCTTAGGAGGTCCACACCAGAAGGAAGTCCAGGAGCTCTGTGCATCCGCAGGAGTGCTGGAAGGTTTTTCAGAGGGTTGAAGCCAGTGTGAGAAGTGTTTATAAAGAATCAGGAGTGGGCCAGTGCTGCAAGCCTGTAATCCCAGCATCTTGGGAGGCTGAGACAGGATGATCCTGAGTTCAAAACCAGTCTCAGCAATTTAGTGAGGCCCTAAGCAACTTAGCAAGACCCTGTTTCAAAATAAAAAATAAAAATGGCTGGGGATTTGGTTCAGAGGTTAAGCACCCCTGGATTCAACCCTCATTACAAAGAGAGAGAGAGAGAGAGAGAAGCCATGAGTTATTCCGAGGGCAGAAATGCAAAAACCCCAACCTACAAAACTTCTAAAAGAAAACATATCTTTGTGACCTTGAGTTAGGTAGATTTTTTTTTTTAGTTCAACATCGTCTTGCATATTGGAGGGAATTGTTACATATTCATGCATACATGGACATTGACATAGTGAGGTAGTAAGTTAAGGCTGATCCTAAATCAGGATCTACCCCCCTTCACCCATTCCCTGAACTCACATCTTCTCTGTAATCCCACCATACTACGGTTTGAAATGAGCATATACACGTATAATAATTGTTGACAAGTCTGAGTTTCTCTGCCTGCCTGTGTATAGCGAGGCTTCTAATGGGAGTTGAGTATTCCCATGTGTATTGATAATCCACCTTGTCCCTCCCTCCCCTCCCTGCCTCCCCTCTCATTCATAGGTATGGTTCCCCCAGCTTATGTGAATTTCCAACTATGTTGAGTTTATTACTTAAACTCAGCTGACTATCATCCTGTCTCAGGTTTTACACTAACCTTCCACATATGAGAGAAAACATTTGGCCCTTAAGTCTCTGAGTTTGGGACATTTCAAAAACATGTAACGCTTCACGAATTTGTGTGTCATCCTTGTGCAAGGGCCAAGGATGCAAATCTTCTCTGTATTGGTCCAATTTTAGTACGTGAGCTGCCAAAGCGAGCGAGTTAGGTAAATTTCTTAAGACACCCTTCAAAGGCAAGATCCATGAGATAATAAACACACTGACTTTATCAAAATTAAGAACTTCTGGAAAGACACTGTTAAGAAAATGAAAGGATAAGCCACAGATTGAAAAATATTTGCACATCATATCTGATAAAGGGCTAGTATCCAGGATATATAAAGAAATTTCAGAACTTGATTACATGGCTGGGTATAGTGGTGTACACCTGTCATCCCAGCAACTGCGGAGTTTGAGGCAGGAGAATCACAAGTTCAAGGCCAGCATGGGCAAGTTTGACCCTCAGCAACTAAGTGACATCCTGTCTCAAAATAAAAAATTAAAAAAAAAAAATCCAGGGCTGGGAATGTAGCTAGTGGTAAGGTGCCCCTGGGTTCAATCCCAATTACATTAAAGGGAAATGCTTTGATCAGGGCATGCTGGATACATGTATTGAAATATCACACTATACCCCATTAATATGTATAATTAATACATGTCCATCAAAAATATAAAAGCTCAATTACAGGACAGGCATGGTGACATATGCCTATAACCCCAACTACTTGGGAGGCTGAGGCAGGAGGATTCCAAATTTGAGGCCAGCCTAGGCAACTTAGCCAGGGCAAGTGTCACAGTAAAATTTTAGAAATGGGCTGGGGATGTAGCTCAAAATAGAGCTCTTGGGATGGAGCAATAGCTCAGCAGTTGGAGCGCTTGCCTGGCATGCACAAGTACCCAGGTTCAAACCCCAACACCAACTAAGTGTCAGAGAAACAAAGACAGATGGAAAAATAAATAAATGAATTCTCTCTCTTCCTTGCTCTATCTTTAAGAGAAAAAAAAATAGAGAAATAGAAATCTTGCCAATCATGCCTGAGGCCCTGGATTCAATCCCCAGCAACCAAAAAGAAAAAAAAAAAGTTAAACATACATCTACTTTGTGATCCAGTTATTCCATTCCTAAATATTTCCCATAAGAAAATATATGTCCATACAAATACTTACCAATTTTCAGAGCGGCTTTATTTTATTTATTTATTTATTTTAAAGAGAGGGATGATAATGAGTGAGAAAGAATCAGTTTTATTTAGTTTTTCCTGTGGCTTTCACTGCTCTGACACTTCGTTGTGTATGTGGTGCTGGGGTTTGAACCTGTGTCCTCACGCATGCCAGGCAAGCACCATAACCACCGAGCCACTGCTCCAGCCCTCAGCTTTATTTTTAATAGCCTTCAAGTGGCAACATCCAAATACCCGTGAGTGGCTGAACAAACATTGATAAACCCACACCATGGAATACTACTCAGCAACAAAAAGAAAGGAATCAATGATAACAGGCCACAACACCGATGAAATCACAAAATAACAATGCTGAATGCAAGCCAGACAGAAAAGAAAAGAACCCACACTGTTAGATCCCATTTATAGAAAATTACAGAAAATGCCAACTAAGTCTATAAAAAGCACACTAGTGGTTGCCTGGGGACAAGCAATGGGGAGGGACAAGTGGGAGTTATTTAGAAGAATTAGGAAACTTTTGGGAGTGATGCACAGATTCATTATCTTGATTGCGGTGATGGCTTCAAAATTTATCAAATTACCATTTTAAAGCCTGTGTGGAATACTATCTGTCCATTATTCCTCAATAACACTGTTAAATAACAAAGAGGGCAGAGGGTGAAGCTGGGGAAGCCCAGGCGGAGGGAGCCCCGCCCTCTCCAGCACCCCTCCTCCACATCAAAACAGAACAAGCAGCAGCAGGTGCCACAGGATTTAAAGGCCCAACAGCCCTCCAACATTCCTTCCACAGACGCGCACTGTCCCCTGCCAGTGCCGAACTTGGTTCTCAACACAAGATGCAGCTAAAACACGGCAAACCCCTCCCTTACCAGACTCAGGGATTCTAGTGGGCAGAAAAACAGGCATCTCAGGAACCCAGCTGGCCGGTCCTGGGAGGACACCCTGGGAGGCTGTCCCATAGGACTTGGGGTTGTTCACCAGACAGCACCTGCTTTGGAGCAGGACACCCGTCTCAAGCAAGGCTGGAAGGGAGGCAGCAGACTAGCCAGGCATTGTCCTGGCCTTTGTGAGGGCAGCTCTGGTCTCCTGCTCATGCCAGGGCTGGGGATAGGCCAGGTTGGCCCAAGGCCTGGAGAGGAGGGCAGGTTAGTGCCATGGGACAGGGGAATGCTAGGACCTCTCTCTGGACACAATGTCCTGGCCTGCTCCACAACTTGGCTGGCCAACAAGGAACTGGCTGGCAGAAGGTATGGGCAGCTGGCCGACTGGGTGGAGGGGCAGCCAGCCCGAGCAAAGGGCTGGTTCTTACAACCTGTCCTGCCACCTTGGGCAAGGAGAGGGCCAGCTCTCTGAGGCAGGAGCCTGGCCACCTGCAGGGACATCAGCAATTCCTCTTAACCGCATGCCTCTATTTCCCCTCACATTATCAATAACTGCCATAATTCCATAATGGTGCGGAATCCTGAAAATGCTGGCCTGGCCGCTACTGGCTGTAACCTTGGGTAGGTCTACCTTTCTAAAGCCCAGCTCTTCATCTGAAAAATGGCACCTACCACCGCCTTGGGTGTGAGTGCATGGAAATCATTTAGGATAGTGACCATGACAAAGAAAGAGCTGAATTGAGTAAAGTCTGCTATTACCACATTAATAAACAACAGTAACTGCATTTATTTATTAAGGGTACCATCACGCCAAGAGCTTTACCTGAGTTCTCCCACATGCTGGCAGCAACCTGCGAGGTCTCATCACTCATTTTTATAGGTAAGGACACTAAGCTCCAAAAATAAAAGTGACAAGCCTAAAGCCACACAACTGATATTATTTTTTTTGTTAAAAGAGAGAGGGACAGTGAGAGAGACAGAGAAAGAGAGAAACAACTTTATTTAGTTTTTCACATGGCCTTAGTTGCTCCAACACTTAGTTGTGTACGTGGTGCTGGGGTTCGAACCTGGGTCCTCGTGCTTGACAGGCAAGCGCCGAAACTGCTGAGCCACCGCTCCAGCCCCTGATATTATTTTTTTAATTTTTATTTATTTATTTAGAGAGAAGAACAGTGAGAGAGACAGAATCAATTTGTATTGAGTTTTTCACATGGCTTTCGTTGCTCTGACACTTAGTTGTATATGTGGTGCTGGGGTTTGAACTTGTGTACTTGCACATGCTGGGCAAGCGCTGAGCCACCGCTCCACCCCCACAGAGCTGATATTAGAGGGCTAAGTGGCTCCCCAGGTAGGAACCCAGTTCACCTTGGCCACAAAAGGGTAAGGATAAGCTGGGTGGAACCTGGCGGTTCCCCAAGGCTGATGCTGAATGGATGGGTTAGAGGGTTCCTTGGGACATCAGCTGATCCGGACACCTATTCTCACACAGGATGCTCCCGGAAGAATCCAAACTCAGATCCAGGTACCAAAGCCAAGCACCCAGGAGGAGCTGGGAGTGAGGAGTTGTGTGTGTAGTCATTCATTTGCTCATGGGACAAATATTTATTGAGGGCAACAGAGCTTGGTGCTGCACCGACTGGACCAAAAGCCAGACCTTGTGTGTGTGTGCGCGCGCATGTGTGTGTTGTTACTGGGAATTGACCCATGGGCACTCTACCACTGAACTACGTCCCAGCCCTTTTTGAAATTTTAAGAGAGGGAGCTAGAGTAGTGGCTCAGTGGTAGAGTGTTTGCCTGGCATGCATGAGAACCTAGGTTTAAACGCCAGCACCACATACACAACTAAGTGTTGGGAAAAAAGTCAAAATAAAATTCTCACACATTTTTTTAAAGAGAGAGAGAGAATATCATTTTTATTTAGTTTTTCATGTGCCCTCAGTTGTTCCAACATTTTGTGTACGTGGTGCTGCGGTTTGAACTCACGTCCTTGCGCTTGCCAAGCAAGTGCCTTAACTGCTGAGCCACTGCTCCAGCCCCACTTTTTTTTTTTTAAAGGAGAGAGGGACAGAGAAAAAGAGAGAGAGAGAGAGAGAGAGAGAATCAATTTGTATTGAGTTTTTCACATGGCTTTCGTTGCTCCAAGACTCGTTGTGTATGTGGTGCTGGGGTTTGAACCCGTGTACTTGCACATGCCGGGTAAGTGCTGTAACCGACAAGCCACCACTCCAGCCCCCAAATTTATTTTTTTAAAAGAGAGACAGTGAGAGGAAGAGAGAAAGAATCAATTTTATTTTAGTTTTTCATGTGTCTTTCATTGCTCCAACACTTCATTGTGCACATGGTGCTGGGGTTCCAACCCGCATCCTCCTGCATACCAGACAAGCGCCATAATTGCTGAGCCACAGCTCCAGCCCCTCTCACTCTCTCTCTCTCTTTTTTTTTAAAGAGAGGACAGAGAGAGAGAGAGAATCAATTTTTATTGAGTTGTTCACATGGCTTTTGTTGCTCTATGTGGGTGCTGGGGTTTGAACCCGTGTACGTGCGCATGCCAGGCAAGCGCCATAACCACTGAGCCACCACTCCAGCCCCTCACTCTCTCTTAATAAAAAAATAAATAAAAATAAAAAAATTAAAGGGCTGGAGATGTGGCTTAGTGGTTTAAGCGACCCTGGGTTCAATCTCCATTACCAAAAAAATCTTGAGACAGGGCCTAAGTTGCCTGGGGTGGCCTCACACTTAGGATCCTCCTGCCTCAGCCTCCTGAAGTCACTGGGATTACAGGTGTACACCAATGTGCCCAACCTGAGCTAGTCTTTGAACATGGATACTGTTACTTTCATAGTAATACAATTTGAGTTGGAATTATTGGTGGCCCATACCTATAATCCCAGAGACTTTGGAGGCTGAGGCAGAAGGATCACAAGTTTGAAGCCACCCTGGGAAACTTAGACCCTGTTTCAAAATAAAAATTTAAAAAGGGCTGGGGTGTGCTCAAAACAGGTGGTGAGGGCTGGAGAGGTGGCTCAGCAGTTGGAGCACTTGCCAGGCATGTGGGAGGATCTGGGTTCAAACCCCAGCACTACATACACAACTAAGTGTTGGAGAAACAAAGGCCAGATGAAAAAATTGATAATATTGATTCTTTCTCTCACTCTCTTAAAAAAACAAACAAACAAAAAAAAATAGGTGGTGGTGCGCTATTTCTGAAAGTGAGACCTGGAAGGGGCTGCAGGGGACCATCAGGTACTCCTAGGGGTCTTGCATGAGGGCGGGTGGGAAAATCTCCCTACTGCACCAGCCCACAGGGCACCAACTGCACCTGCAGCTACAGCCAGGTAACAGGGCAGGCTGGGCACTGCGCTCTCGGGGCAAAGACCAAGGTCCACATGGAACCAACTGGCCCAGCAGACACCACCTACCAGTCCTGGGCTTGGCAAGGTGCTGCACTGTGCCAGGTCCCTGGGAGGGGGCTAGGGCAGATAAGGAGTTCCTAGTTAACTGGACTAAGTACTCACCCGGTGTAGACATGGCTGTGTTCTTCTCTATGACGCTAGAAGGAGACATTTTATAAGTTTGAACACTGAGGCTCAGAGAGGCATCTGCCCAAGGTCACCCAGAGGTAGGCAAAGCAGCAGTTACCACTGGGCTTCACACCCAACTTCAGAATTTAAGACACATGGTGGCCTAGGCTGTGGAAGGCTTCTGAGGGGTCGGGGAACTCCAGAGTACCCAAAATCCTGGCCAGGGAGGGAAACCCTTGTGCAATGGAAGCAGCCCGTGGAGCCAGCTCCGGCAGGAGCTCCACAGGCAGTATGGGCTCCCACCCCAACCTCCGCGGTGTGTCCCCTTAGAGAGGGGTCTCAGTTTCCCTTTGGGCACTAAGAGGACGGAAGCGGCCTGGGGCAGGCGAGGCTGCTCCAGCGGAAAAGACCACGCCGGCGAGCGTAGGGGAAGCGAAAGCAGAAGGGCAGGGACGGTTACGTAACGCGCGGCGCGGGGGAGGCGACGCAGGCGGTGTGCAGGGCGGGGCAGGCGCGGCGGGGCCGGGGCAGGCGGCGGGGCGGGGCAGGCTTGGCCGGGGGTCCCCCCCTCCAGCGAGCCACCCAGCTGTTCCGCCCACCAGGCGCCCACAGTACTCGGCGAGGGGCGGGGCTGGGGAGGACGCCCGAGGAGACCGAGGCACTATCCCCAAGGCCAGGCGAGGCTTGGGGAGGGCACCTAGGGACCCTCTCGCTGCAGCACGCGGCTCTGGAAATCAGGGGACCCAGGTTATCCGGGCCCCCTGCTCCTCCCCGGCTCCTCCCCGCCTCTTGCTGCCTCTACGCCTGCGCCCTCGTCTGGTGCCGGGCGCTGGCACCGCTCCCGCCCTGTCTTGCCCGGGGGATCGGCCGTGACGCCCCGAGCCGCCTGCTGCTGGCGCCGGCCACCGGGGTCCTCGGGGAGCTGCGGGACGCGCGCCCAGGGCGTCGTCTTGCCGCCCCTGCTACCCTGCGGCGCCCTTGCCTTGCAACGCCCACTGGGTCTCCAGTCTCAGCTTTATTTATATTCGCTGTTCCCGGCTCGAAGGCGGGCGGCGGACACCCCGGGCCTGGGCAGGTGCGCTTCACCCTGGAAGGGGTGAGGCGAGGCGGCGCCACCATTTCTTCGCTCTCCCCCTTCCCCTAGGCAGGGCACAGTCGTGGGCCTCCACACCACGGGCCTCCTAGGCCACTGGGAGTCTGCTTGACAATACCGATCCCAGGGCTCCGTCCCAGACTATCTGAGTGGGTCTCCCGGGGCGAGGCCTGGGCCTCTGCATTTGAAACATGCCCGTAGGGTTTCTAAGGTTTTGGGAGCGCCTAGCCGCGGTCCTAGTGATACACACCTGTAATCCCAGCTACGTGGTAGACTGAGGCAGGAAGACTGGGCAACCTTGAGAGAACCTGCCGCAAAACAAAAACAACAAAAAACAACCCACACACAACTTTTTTTTCTTTTCTTTCTTTCTTTCTTTTTTTTTTAAAGAGAGAAGGACAATGAGAGAGACAGAGAGAATAAATTTTTATTGAGTTTTTCATATGGCTTTCGTTGCTCTGACACTTGTGTACGTGGGTGCTTGGGTTTGAACCCGTGTACTTGTGCATGCCAGGCAAGCACAGTAACTGCTGAGCCACCGCTCCAACCCCTTCTTTTTTTATTTTTTAGGAGAGACCCCTTCTTTTTTTATTTTTTAGGAGAGGAAGAGAGAATTTTATTTACTTTTTCATCTGGCCTTTGTTTCTCCAACACCTACTTGCATATTTGGTGCTGGGGTCCTCGCATATGTCAGGCAAGTGCTCCAACCGCTGAGCTGCCCCTCCAGCCCCCATACAACCCTTTCTAAAATTTGGGAGCATGGTGGCTCTTGTGGGAGGATGAGAGGCTGGGACTGCCACCTGCTTTGGATTTCATGGGCAGGATGGAAAGTTAGGGCAGAGGGGAGGGGTGAGTGCAGAGCATGTGAGAGCCTCTTTGGAGGACAGACTAGGAGACTTGGCCAGAGAATGTCCCACTCTTGGCCTCACAGCACCTCCCCCACCAGTAAAGCCCTTTATTGCCTCCTAAGAGATATGCAACCTCCTCCAGCAACCCTGAAAAGTGGGCCTTGTCCCCATTTGGAGAGGATGCATGACTTGGATAAAATTCATGGTGAGGAAGAGGAAGACCTGTGTAAGACTCAATTTAATTCCTTTATCCAGGCACTAGCTAGACATTGGGCATACTCTAAAATTGTTGGTACAGGAAGTGCCCTGCTGTGAACATAATCACAATCATGGTGGAATGGAGCAGTTATGGCTCAGAGATGAAATCTGAAGGATGAATAGGAGTTTCCGGGCAGATACATGAGAGGTCATTCCAGGCAGCAGGAACAGCTTGTTCAGCTGCTCAGAGGCCTGAAATAGCATCACAAATCTATGAGCACTTGGTTGAGGCTGAGGTTTAGGGCACCTGAGTTCTGTGAGAAAGAGGCAGGGAGGTAGGGAGAGTCTTGGCCAGGCAAAGGGGCTGGACTTTGTCCTGAGAATCCCAGCGGGAGGAGGGATAAGGAGAGGGAGGAATGAGATGGAGGGATGGGAGGGAGGCCAGAGAAGCAAGGCTCCCTCCCATCCCTTCTTTATGCCCCCCACATTCCTACCTGACACCACTTCAGCTCTGGACCTGCTTCCATCCCCATAAGTAGCTAAGCTGGTGATGGCTGGAAGACCAGATCCCATCCCAGCTGGAGATAATATGCTTGGTCCCCTGGGATCTCATTTCCGTCTCTAGAAAACGTAAATGCTAGCTGGGGGTGTAGTTCAGCGGTAGAGCGTTTGCATGTGGAAGGTCCTCATTTGGATTCCCAGCACCCAGCACTACAAAAACAACAACAACAAAAGAAAACACAGCTAATCTCTGCCCATTCCCGGCTTCTCCAGGTCAGAAAGAGGAGCAGAGGCAGTAGGTAGGAAGGGGGAGCTTATTGTTCTGAATAGCTCCTCAAACCCAGGGGCAGGCAATTGGCTCCTTGTGTTCCTCCTCTGACCCTCCATGGGGGGGTTGGGGTCCTTCCAAATAGTCCTCCTCCCAAACATCCCCACCAGGCTCCTAGAGTCACCACCCAAGAGCCAGCACTGCAGCCTTACATCCTGGGGCCGCCGAATCTCTCAAAGTGGGCATCAGGCACGTCACAAACCCCTCTGGGCCTCGGTGTCTCCCCAAGTGTCAAGAGAGGGCAGCTGGCAGTCCCTCTTACCCAAGGGCAACCCAAGCAGGGTCTCTCCAAACACAAAACAGTTTGCATAGAGAGGGCAGATCAGAACCCCCTCTGCCCTCCCCCAGGCTGTGTCCCCTCTGCCACTTCAGACCCTGCCAGGGACATCCTGTGCCCTGGTGATGTCACCAGGCTGTGGGAGCCCAGACTGTAGCTGACAGGATTTATTTTTAAACTCTTGGGCTATGGGCAGCTCCCCACCCCCCATTCATGCTACCCTACCTCACCCCAACTGCCCAGTTTCCTACCTCGCAGCTGAGCCCCCCCCCCAGTCTTCAAAGCCTATCCACACATACTCCATTGCCTGACAGGCACCCCTCAGGCTGCAGAGAGGCCATGGGAGAGCAAGGCAGGGTCTAAGTGTCTCTGGTCACTGAATCCAGACCTGTGGAGGTAAACAGTTGGACCCCAGGCTCCTTATGCTTCCAGGGAGCCCTGAAACTCAGACAGCACAAGGGGCTTGCCCAGGGTCCCACAGCTAGTGCTAAGGGTCATCTAATGAGCTCTGGAGTTGCCTGGAACCTGTGGCTGAACCTAGAACAGTCACCAAAGCATGATTTGAATTCACTTCTTTTTTTTTTTTTTTTTTTTTTAAAGAGAGAGGGACAATGAGAGAAACAGAGAAAGAGAGAAACAACTCCATCTAGTTCTTCACATGGCCCTTGTTGCTCCAACACTTAGTTGTATACGTGGTGCTGGGGTTTGAACCCAGGTCCCCGTGCTTGCCAGGCAAGCGCTGAAAGCGCTGAAACCGCTGAGCCACCGCTCCAGCCCCCTTGAATTCACTTCTAAAACCAGTGTTTTGTCTACAGGCTTCAAGTCTTTCTGGGTGCTGTGTAGCTCCAACAAGCTGCAGAAATGGCTGGGTGCCGGATAGCTCCACGTGGAGCTGTGATCCTCCCCAACACACCCAGCAGGGTGTGTATCCATCATAAATGCTACACACTTACCTTTTCCAGTGACTTTAGACTGGGACCTATTACTGCTTTGAGGTTAGAAATTTATGCTGATGAAACACACTTTTTATCTACTTTATGTGCTGGCCTTCTGGATAAGATTGTGGCCGAAAACAAGGGTCTACTACAAAAACAAAAACAAAACAAACAAACAAAAATTTCAAAATAGCAGACTTGAATCTTCTATCCTTAAGATTTCCTGAGAGGCTGGGCAAAGGGAGAGCATCTTTTAGCAAATAGGAAAAGTAAGGCGTAAAGGGGAGAAGTGACTCGTGCTGAAATCCAGGGCTTGTCTGTCCTCCAGCCCCAGGTGCGGTGAGCTTGACCCACCTTGCCCAACTCAGCCCAGAGTCGGTGGTCAGTTTAGGCACTCCTGCAGCCTGGAGCACGTTAGAATCTCCATTTCTTGAAGGTTCAGTTCAGTGCAGTGCAGAGGATAAGAGCCTGGACTCTGAACCCAGACAGATCTCAGTTTGAATCCTGCCTGTGGCGTTTCTTAGCTGTATGACCTTGGGCCAGTCTCTTCACCTCTCTGTCTGTTTTCTTGCCTGTAAAATGGAGTTAGTAACAGGATGTAACCCACAAATTGGGTTCTGTGAAAGACTGCTCCAGAACATGCCGGAAGAGCACTGATCACAGACTTGACACCTAGTGAGCGCTCAACCAACGGCCAATCTTCATGTTGT
The DNA here is from genome assembly GCA_004027875.1 of Aplodontia rufa. NCBI lineage: Eukaryota > Metazoa > Chordata > Mammalia > Rodentia > Aplodontiidae > Aplodontia > Aplodontia rufa. The sequence goes on from PVKS010004778.1 coordinate 67,807, forward strand.
CCTTGTCATCACAATGGAAGCACTCAGTTTCTACCTTGACTGTGTGTCCTGGAAATCAGACCCCTGACCCCTAGTGGTTCAGAAGCTCGGAGATGCAGGGGGAGATAGGGGAGGGGCGGTTTCTGGCAAGGCTTATGTAGGGCCTCTTGGAGGAAAGGGGCCTTGATGCTGGGACTAGAAGAATGACCTCCCCAGCCTGGGCAGGGCTACCACTGGTCAGCTGTGGACAGTTTGCTCAGCTCTCTGAGAGAAATTGCAGATAGAACCCCCTGGGAGGGCTGCAGGGTGTGAAGAAGACCCCCAAAACTCAGTAGCCCCTTCCTCTTTTGAGCCCCCACCTCCACCTCATCTCCCCAGGGGACATTGTGACTCTTGAGCCAAAGGAATGGGAACTAGGAGGGTGGGCAGATGGTCCTGTTCCCAGGAGGGCAGGAGCTAAGAAGGAAGGAGCCCAGGCCCCTCCCCATCCCGCTCCAGTTTCCTCAGCAGAAAGGCCGCCAGAACTGGGCTTAAATCCCATTCACTGTGTGATCTCAGCCAAGTCACTAATGTCTTGGAAATTCAGTTTCCTTCTCTGTAAAATGGGAGTGAAGATACCTTAAAGGGGTCTGGGCACTCAGCACGCACAAGGCCCTAGATTCCTTCCCTAGCACCACACGACAACAACAAAACTGAGCAAACCTGAAAGAGCTGCTGGGAGGATGGAATGCACACAGTAAGTGCTCCACAATTCATCGCTGGAGAAGGCAAAGGGAATCTGTGCATGGGGAAGTGGAGAAGCTGGATTCCTCCAGTTTAATCCCTGGCTCTCTCACCCTAAGGAAGTCCACAGCCTCCTTGACTGGGCAGGGAGGAAAACCCTGTGTGTGTGTGTGTGTGTGTGTGTGGTGGGGTGCAAATGTATGCAAATCTCATGCAAATAAAGGAGCCTGGGGAGAGAAGATTCAACTAGCAGGGCCTGGGAGTGGTGGGCTGAGACAGAAGCGGGGTGCCCCACTGCCCCTCTGGGCACTGGCTGGTTGAGCAGGTGCTCTGATCGCTCCTGAAATGGTAACAAAAGCCTCAGGGCAGGGGAAGCCCCAGAGACCTTGCCCCATGTGACAACTCAGGACTCTGAGGCCCCAGGGGCCCCTGGTTTCCTGTCCACCTGCTTCTTCCCCAAACCCATATGCTGCTGACCTACATACACCACCCACCCCTGATTGAGGTCCCCGTGAAGTTCCTCAACCTTATCCAGATGTAGCAACCCCTCCTTGGCATCCCTCACAGGGTTTTAGTACCTCCTCAGTTTTGTTATCCCTCCCCCCCCTTTTTTTTTTGTACCAGGGATTGAGCCCAGGGGCACTTAAGCACTGAGCGACACCTCTAGCCCTTTTTTATTTTGAGACAGCGACTTGGGTTTCCACTAAGTTGCTAAGGCTGATCTCGAACTTTCGATCCTCCTGTCTCAGCCTCCCCATCGATCCTTCTGTCTCAGCCTCCCCAGTCACTGGGATTACAGGTGTGCATCTACAGTGCTCAGAGCACTGAGGAAGAGAGGATACAAATTCAGGGAAAAAAAAGAAAGACTCCAAATGCGAGACCTCAGAGCCCAGCTCTGACCAGCTCCAGTTTCCACATCCCCCTGTGGCACCTACACTTCTACTCCCTGCATGGGAGAGCCTAGACTTTCAGGCTGTAGGAGACAGCTAGCTCTCCCTTCCTTACAGGCTTTGTGGACGCTCCCAGACCACGTCTGCCACTGCAGGGCAGGTGGGGCAGGGACTGGATCAGCTGGTGCCCCACTCACCGTCTGGCACTAAGGGCCCCAGCAGGCTTTGCTGAGAAGTAAAATCAGGAGGCTGGACCCAAGGTCACTGCCCATGTGTCTGCAGCGCCACCTTGTGGTGACACAACACTCCTGCCACAACTGGGCCTGGTGCCCTCATTCCCAGCCATGGCTTCAGCGGACATTTAGTGAGCAGTTACTACATGCCAGGCACAAGCAGACCAGGCACTGAGAGGAGAGGGACTGAGGAGATCTGGGGAGGGCACTTCACACAGATGGAACTGCTGTTCTGGGACACAAAGGAGGCAGGGTGACCAGGGTTTGCAAACTGGTCAGACCTGGACCCTAAGTGACTAGGTAGAGCGAGGGGATTTTGGATCAGAGAGGCCAGAAGGTCTGGCAGGGCTTCTGAGGTGAGGTGTTTGGATTTGTCTCTGAGTGTGATAGGAGCCATGGGATGTGCGGGTGGACTGAAGGCTGCTGGTGAGGACAGACTTCAGGGTGGACAGGAAAAAGAGGAGAATGCTACCATACCTCTGGCAGGAGGTGATGGTGGCTTGGGTAGCAGGAGGGTGTGGTGGGACAGCAGGAGGCATAAGGTGGGTCTGCCATATCTGAGCGGGCCTGAGGAGTTTGTTGGGGGTGGGTGGTGTGTGCAGGTGAGTTGTGTGTGAGTTTGAGGAAGGGGCAGGTGAACAGGAAACCAGGGGCTTCAGCGACCTGCTTTGTCAAATGGGGCAAGGTGTCTGGGGCCTCCTGCCCTGAGGCCTGTGATTGGGGGGGCATTTGTGCCTGTGAGTATCCCTGGGTATGTAGGGTTGTAACACTGAAAGGCTTATAGACAGATGGAAGGATATTAAGGACAGCACAGTGACACTGGGCACAGTGATGTGCACCTGTAGTCTTGCCAGTTACTGGGAAAGCTGAGGCAGGAGGATTGCTTGACCCCAGGAGTTCAGGACCAGCCTGGGTAACATAGAAAGGAATGACCCCATCACTTTGAGCCAAGCATCTAATAAGTGAATGGTGATCCTGTTACTCTTTTGGTTTTGTTTTTCGTGGTATTGGGGATGGAACCCAGGGGCACTCTACCACTGAGCCACATCCCCAGCCCTTTTTATTTTTTACTTTGAGACAGGGTCTCACTAAGTTGCTGAGGCTGGCCTTGAACTTGTGATCCTCTGGACTCAGCCTTCTGAGGAGCTGAGATTACATATATGTGCTATCACACTTGACTGGTGTGGCCCCTTTCTTTGGAGGGAAAATGTAGGAGAAGCAGGCTTGGGGGAGACCAGGAGATACCTCTGATAGGTTGAGCTTAAGATGCCTGTGGGAAACCAGGTGGAAGTACTGGGTTGTATGCACAGGGCTCAGGGCACAGATTTGGGCTGGAGAGACACAGCTAGATGAGGTCAGGGTATGGACACTCCAGGTTCTGAAGCTGGGCAAATCACCCAGGAGCAAATGTAGATGGGACAGAGGACCGGGATGGAACCAAGGAGCCTCTGATACTTAAGAGTTTGGGGATTGGGGCTGGAGCGGTGGCTCAGCGGTTTCAGCGCTTGCCTGGCAAGCATGAGGACCCGGGTTCAAACCCCAGCACCACGTACACAACTGAGTATTGGAGCAACTAAGGCCATGTGAAAAACTAAATAAAGTTGTTTCTCTCTTTCTCTGTCTCTCTCACTGTCCCTCTCTCTTTAAAAAAAAAAAAAAAAAAAAAAAAGAGTTTGGGGAGATGAGGAGGAACCAGCACAGCAGACCAGGTAGGAGCATCCCAGGAGGGAGAAGAATCCAGAGCCCAGTGAGAAAGTACTTGGAAAGAGGGGATGAGTGACCAGGTCAAACAGTCAGAAACTCAAGCTGATCTGGCAACACAAGGTCATCCCGGACCTTGAGAAGCATGGTTTATGCTTGGGGGTTTCTATAGAAGGCCAAGGTTTGCCTGGAGAAGGCAGGAGAAACCCAGAGGAGAGCAAGTAAGGCTGTGAATGAACACTTCCATGGGGCTCCTATAAAGGGGACAAGGGAACGGTGGTAGCTGGAGCGAATGGGACCCCAGGTGGCTGGCATTTTAATTTTTTTAGGATTGGAGATTTTACAGCCTTTATTTGGGATGATGAAATGATAGAGTGGAGAGGGAAGGAGTGATGGCAGGAGGAGAGAACCCGAGGAGCAGGTGAGGGATGGGTAATGGCAGGTAACAGCAGGAAGGAGCTGGGTTTAGCAGGGGCAGGAACATGGGGACACATGGTCCCTAGAAATAGGCCTAGAGTCAGGGTGCCTGGATCCAAATCCCAGCTCCACCACTCACGGGCTGTGGATTAGTACAAGTCATTGCTACCTGAGCCTCAGTTTCCTCATCTACAAAGCTGGGGTGGGGATGAGAATAACTGCAGACATCTATTGGCCACATGCTCTGTGCTGGCCACTACTCTACAGCACTTCCCGTGTTCAACTCAATGGCTTGTCGCTTCAAGTGTGAGGGAGCCACGGGCCCAGATGGGGGGCTGCAGAAGGGTAACTAGCCCCCAAGAGCACTGGTGGAGGTGACAACAGACTGGGGCCTGAGGGGATGTCTAGGAGTTTGTGAGGCAGAGAGAAAATGAAAGGGAACCTGGTGGCATCATAGTCAGAACACTTCAAGTCCTCCTGGGCAGACAGGGAAACTAAGGCCCAGAGCAAGGAGCGAGTCAGTGGCAGGCTGGGTGCTGGAAACTCTCAGCTCAGGATTGCAGTCCCAGCTTCGGCTGCCTTCATACTCTGCTCACACCTCTGAGGCTCACACTGGGGCCTCTGCAGGACTCTAGGGCCGGATTTTAGGGCAGTCTGGGCTCAGGCAGCACAAGTCCTAGGGTCAGAGATTGTGGCCCAGCCCTCCATAGACCCTGCATGGGTCAAAGCAGTTCTGGACTCGGCCCCATGGCCATGTTCTTCAGCTTCAGCCCGAAGTGGCCTGGTCCTGCCACTTTCCAGACCCACCTCCTGCCTCTACCTACACCTCTTTACCCTTCAACCAGCCCTTTTGATTTTTTATTTTGAGATAGGGTCTTGTTAAGTTGCTGAGGCTGGCTTTGAACTTGTGATCCTCCTGCCTCAGCCTCCTGAGCCTCTGGGGTTACAGGCGTGTGCCACCACACCCACCTTCGGCCAGCTTTCTAACAACTGCCGGCACTGGCAAGTTGTGATGTGGGGGAAGGGTGGGTGGGGCATGTTCTGGTGATGGTGAGTCATCACATTCTGGGTTTAGATGTTAGACTGGACACTGTCCATGACCCGTCCCTTGCATTTTATAGAGGGCTTCCAGGCACTCTGTTCCGTGACCCCTGCAGTGATCCTGACAAATGGACAGATCTGGAATCCTGATCTTCAGAGCACTGCTGAGGAGGGGCTCAGAGAGGGATAGGGCTTCTGTGAGGTGACACAGCAAGGTGGGGCTGGGGCTGCTTTCCGGTTTGTGTGAACCTAGGTTTTTCAGCCACCAATGGTCTACCCAAGAGAAGGGCCCCCAGCTTGGGCATGACTCCAGGGAAGCAGAGGGTGTGGCAACGCAGGGCCTCCAACAGCAGGCCCCTTTTGCTGTGCCCATAGGTAGCCCCTTTCCCTCTCTAGGTCTCTTTCCCATCCAGTCAGGGAGGGCCCAGATGTCAAACTTCCAAAGTCCATGTTGTCCAAGGCATCTGACCCTGGCACCCAAAAGAAGAGGACATGCCATGAGGGAGGGAGAAGAACAGAGAGATGGACTCCGGGAAGGGTGGACCGCAAGACCTGAGGTCATGACCCAGATGGGTTGGTAGGATCAGGGAATAGGCTCAGGGTGGAAAAGCAGCGTGCCTTCAGGAGTCACTTTCCCTCTCTGAACCTTGTCACATGGGGTCACCACAAAGAGCCTGGCCCACCACAGAGGACAGACATCAGGCTTTTCCTCCCTGCTGCTGATGGGCCAGGCCTCCTTGCTGCTGGCCAGGGTGGCTCAGGCAGCCCATGGATGATGTCGGATCAGACCTTTGTCTGGCTACTTTGGCTGACTGACCTCCACTGACCCAAGGGAGTTGGAGGTTGGGGGTGTCCAGCATGGGCAGGGATAGGCATGCCAGAACCTTGACCAGAAGATGACAGACGGGTCACCAGGTTTGGGTTTGAGTCTCAGCTCAGATATTAGATCTTGGGCAAGTGGCCTAAGACCTCCCTGAGCCTTGATTTCTTCCTCTGTAAAATGTCCATCCCAGTGTGCCGTGAAGCTGAGACAACATAGGGACCATGAGGAACAGTGTATGTGCTTGTGCTCTGCGAGGCAGTACCAGCCCAAGGCAGCAGACCAAGGCCCACTGACCCTTCTCCACCAGCCTCCCAGCTGAAGTCAACGCCTCTACCCAGTGTAAGGACCTGGGGAAGGGCTAAGTGGTGGCTCACTGGCCTGTCCCCGATGCTGCTGTGCTCCGACTTAATCCTAAAGAGCCTGGATGTCGGCCTGCTTGGCTGGGCAGATCTGCTGCAGCGAGAAGCTGATGAGAACTCAGGGCTTAGGCCTTAGAAGCCTGCTTTTCATTTCCTCTGCTGCTCACCCCTGTCTCTGGCTGGCAGCTGTCCCACATTAGCTGCTGACATCAGGAGCTGCCAGCTGGGCAGAATTGGCACAGTAGAGGGGCACCAGAGGAAGGGCTGTGTGCTAGCAGGGTGCCTTCAAGGGAGGGGCATATGTCCAGCTTTGGAAATCTGCCCTCCAGGAAGCTGTGGGTGGCAGGGAGATAGGTTGTGTCAGGCACTGCTATCTGCATAGCCTGTCCTCTTTGTACAGCTCAGGAGAATGGAGTAACTTGTCCAAGGCCACACACTGGTCCGACACTGGCTGTATCCCATGCTGCCCAGCAGACACCCCTCCATGATGGCAACAGGTGCTAGGACTGGGAGTGACCTCAGTGTAGGTCAGAACCTTCTACACCATCACCATGACAGCAGCTGCAGTTTGAAAGGAAGAGCTTCCTCTAGGGCATCCACCCTATGCCAGGTAACCTTGCAATAACCCTAGGGGCTAGCATCCTGTCCTGCAAATGAGAAAGTAGAAGACCAGAGAGGGAGCGTGACTTGTCCAGGATCATATCCCAGATGGGTGATGCAGGCAGCATTTGAACTTGGAGATGTCCAAAACCAGTGTTCTCTGTAGTTTTGTTGTATTTCCAGCCCTTCTCATGGCTGCACAAATCTTTGTGGAGTGGGAGCATTTTTGGGGAGTGGGGGTGACAGAAGCCTTTTATTGGCCTGACCAGCTTGCTGAGAGGCAGGATCAGACAGTGCTTCCCCATCTGCCCTGGCTCCCATCTTCCTTCTTCTGGGAGTTGGTGGCTCACCCCCAGGAGAGGAGTGTCCAGGATAGGGGTGGCAGGCAGAGCCAGGGGAAAGTTACAGCAGTAGGGCCTACAAGGAGCTTGAGATGATATAGAAAATGTGGGGTTGCTAAGCCATCCAGATAAAATGTTCATCCAGGCTGAGGGAGGCTGTAACCCTGCAAAGGCCCCTCCACCCTTGCCAGGATGAGGGAGGTCCAGAGGAAGAGCTTCCCCTAGAGGCACCCAGTGTGCTCTTCCTGCCATTAGCACCTCCCGGATGTTTTCCTCAGCTTCCTTAACACTTTGCTCCAAGTAGGACTTTTTCTGCTTTAATTCTTTAATTTTTTAAGAGAGGACACTGAGTGAGAGAAAGACAGAGAGGAGAGAATCAATTTTTATTGAATTTTTCACATGGTTTTCATTGCTCTGACACTTAGTTGCGTACGTGGGTGCTGGGGTTTGAACTTGCGCATGCCGGGCAAGTGCCGTAACTGCTGAGCCACCACTCTAGACCCTAATTCTTTAATTTTTTCTTCTGCTATTTTCTGTTTCTCTAACAGCTTATTGTGAATTACCTCCTTGGATTGAAGAGTAAACATTCTTCCTACACCTTCATACATGTTAGTCTCATCTACCAAAGTCATGATCTCTGTATCTGTTTTTCCTTCTGGTTAGCTGTTCAATCTTATGTCTGCAAGCTTCACCTTCTGTTGAAAGTGTGTTGGCTTGAAGTTTTGTGAAGGCCTTCTTCAACCTGAGATCCACAGGGGCTGTGGTCTTGATGTGCTCTATGGGTCTGTGTGCTGGAGGGTGTGGCAGCATTTATATGCAGCACTGAAAACACGGAGGGTGGCGGAGGGTGGCTCGGCAGTTGTCAAGTTTGCCTGGCATGAATGAGGACCCGGGTTTGAACCCCAGCACTACATACACAAGTAGGTATTGGAAAAACAAAAGCCAGATGAAAAAAAAAAATAAAATTCTCTCTTCCTGTCTCTTAAAAAAAAGGAAAAACACAGTGGTTGAAACAGGTCGTTGCTGGGGAAATAGAGATCTCAGGTTGGCAAATCTCACGGAAGAACTTATCCCTTTGGGTTACATGTTCACCCCTTGGTTAATCAAATGTACCCAGGGCTAGGATCAGATGAACCTCAGGGATGGGTCTGGAAGTGTGCAAGCTTTGAGCCAGGCCTTTGCTTTAATATGTGACACTCAGGGCCAAAGTTTTTTTTTTTTTTTTTAAGAGAAAGAGAGAAACAACTTTTAGTTTTTCACATGGCTTTAGTTGCTCCAACACTTAGTTGTGTACGTGGTGCTGGGGTTTGAACCCAGATCCTCGTGTTTGCCAGGCAAGCGCTGAAACCGCTGAGCCACCGCTCCAGCCCTCTGGTTTCATTTTCAATGCTACCCACAGACAGTGCTGCCCGGGCTCCCATCTTCCCTGATTCCTCCCATATCGTGAGTCTCCCAGCTCCCCAGTCTTCTCACATCATTTACCACAATCTGCCACTCTCCAATGTTTACATTTCACAGCACATTGTAAGGACAGGAGGCAGGACACATGACATTTATTAAATATTTGCCAGCATGAAGTTTCTCTAAACTTTGATTTTCCCATGTGTATGATAACTTCCCCTGTTAAACAAAGACAGTGCCTCCAAGCACCCAGCTAAGGCCTGGGAAGTAGTAGTAAATGCTAACAATCCTGGGCCAGGAGGAAGGTATGTACCAGGAGGAGACTGGCAGCTGGCTAAAGGGTATGTGACAATGCCCTGATCCCAGGGCAGAGAAACTGTTAGGGGGATTTGTCACCTCACCCCCTACTCTGCATCTGAATTTTAGTTCTGCTGCATTTGAGAAGCACCACTTTGCCTTTCTTAGCCTCCATTAATTAGTTGTTGTTTTTTTCCTAAAGAGAGAGGGACAGTGAGAAAGTATCAATTTTATTTAGTTTCTCATGTGGCTTTCATTGCTCCAACACTTAGTTATTCGTGGTGCTAGGATGTGAACACACGTCCTCGCATACACCAGGCAAGGGCTGTAACCACTGAGCCACAGCTGCCACCTCAACCTTCATTAATTTGTAAAATAGCCATTTCAAAACATTTACCCATAAAAACAACAACAACAACAACAAATCTCCCCGTGGAGGGCTGGGGCGGTGGCTCAGCGGTTTCGGCGCTTGCCTGGCAAGCATGAGGACCCAGGTTCAAACCCTAGCACCATGTACACAACTGAGTGTTGGAGCAACTAAGGCCATGTGAAAAGCTGAGTGAAGTTGTGTCTCTTTCTCTGTCTCTCTCACTGTCCCTCTCTCTTTATAAAAACAACAACAAAAAGACAAAACAAAACAAAACAAAAAAAAAACAACAAAAAACCCACATCTACCTGCAGGGCTGGGGATTTAGCTCAGTGGCAGAGCGCTTGCCTAGCAGGCCCCGAGTTCGAGTTCGGTCCTCAACCCTGGAAAAAAAAAAAAAAAAGAAAAACATCTACCCGCGAGCCAGGTGCAGTTGTGCACACCTGTTAATCCCAGTGACTTAGGAGGCTGAAGCAGAGTGATCACAAGTTCAAAGCTAGCCTCAGTAACTTAGGGAGGCCCTAAATAACTTAGGAAGGTCCTGTCTTAAAATAAAAAATAAAAAAATAAAAAGGGCTGGGGATGTGACTCAATGGTTAAAAGCCCCTGGGTTCAATCCCTGGTACCACAAAAAAACAAACAACAACAACAAACTACCTTACTAGCCCATGTCTCTGAACTTCAAATGCATTTTTTCCCTTTTTCAAACTTTTAAATGGTTCCTGATCCCTCAAACCCCAAGAGACTCCAAGACCTAACAATATGCAGGCTGGGAAGGCCAAGCAGTAGTCGTCTTGTGAAAGGGCAGCTCTAAGCCCAGCCTAGGAAGTAAGCACTGCTAAGCTCCACACTGGAACTGGAGGGAGAAGAAGTGCAGAAGAGGATGCAACAGGGGAGAGGAGGAATTGCCAAGGGCAATGTTCCCCAATGCACCCCAACATCCTGGATGAAAGCAATTGGGGAGTTCAGGCCAGCCTGAGCAGGAGGGCCAGCGAAACCCATGCTGAGTCAATCAGCAATGATAACACTGGTGCCCTGCAAGTGGCTGTACCCTGTGTACTATTGTGTGTGTGCATGAGTGTGTGTGTGACAGGGTCCCAAGTTGCCAAGGCTAGCCCTGAGCTGGGACTCTGCCTCAGCTTTCCTAGTAGCTAAGATTATAGACACAAGCTGCTGTGCTAGCTAAACTTGTCTTTTAATTGTGATAAAATGTCATGACCAGAGACAGAAAATTGGCCCACAGGAGAAATGGAAAACTCCCAGGACCCAACAATTCCAGTCTTTTTTCTTTAAGAGAGAGAGAATCAACTTTATTTAGTTTTTGATCTGGTCTTTGGTGCTCTGACACTCAGTTGTGTATATGGTGCTGGGATTCGAACCCAGGTTCTCATGCATGCCAGGCAAGAGCAATAACACTGAGCCACTGATCCAGCCCAGCCTTTTTATTTTTTAACATAGTTGCCATCAAGTATTTGGGAACACTTTTCATAAGCAGTTCCCTGTCTTCCTACTAGCTGTATGGCACTTTTATCTGCTCAAATTTTTTCATCTGTGTCCTTCCTCATGTAAACAGGGCAGGGATTACTTCCATTTGATATACAAGGAAAGAGAGACACACAGGGGTTTGGTATATTGGCATCTAGTTGGTGACAGGTTGTGCCAGGAACAGAATTCTAAAAAGTTTTCTAGCTTAAGCCTCAGGCTCTTAGGCCCACACATGAGAGACGGGAAACAAGGGAAGGGTGGGAATGACAAAGGCAATCGCAATAATCTCGTCTCAAAATATTTAATTTTGTTTTGAAAAGGATACATTCCCGGCTTCCCTCCCTACCACATCACTCTGGCCCACCAACAGTGACACTCACACGCACACACGCACATAAGGCCAATGGGCTGCTGTCTGTTCTGTCCTCTCCAGCTGGGAAGAAGGGATCCTCTTGCCTCCTTCCCCCCAACAAAGGTAAAGGAGAGAGGGGCCCACTGGAATGCCAGCTCCCAGGGGAGGATCCAGAGCCCCACACACTCTAATACATGCACTTAGAAAAATAAGACCAAGTGGTATTCTGGCATTCCCCAACATCAAAAGACAGCAAGCAGTCTCCACCTGGAAGTCATCTTTGCCATTTTCTAGAAAAATTTATTGCACTTAATTAACAGGTGTATAAGGAGCTGGGATGGAACTTTGCCATGAAAATCAGGAGCTCACTGGCCCTTTGTGTCACGGAGCGAAACTCCCAAGGACACGTGGAGAGCTGCCTAGCACAAAGGGGTCTTCTCCACAGGCTCCCACACTGGCCACCCTGCTTCAGGCTGGAGGACTGCAGAAGATGCCTGCTTGGGACGGGGCCTGCAGCACAGCGTGCAGACCCAAAGTTAAAGTCCACTACTAAATGCCTTCCCCAACCGCAGGAGCCAGACAGGCAAAACTCTTCCTTTGACAGAGGACAGGATTATCCAGGTCCTCCACAAGGCTGCTGGTTCTCTAAATGTATTTATTTCTATATCTAGATATACATTTCTTACATGTACATCCTTGCAACATTCTAGCTCATTCATGATTTGTCTGTTCTGAGGTTGCAACAGGGTGTCCAGGAAGCTGCAGGCAAGATACTCAGGAAGTAGACAACACTTCCCAGCCCAAGGTGAACCCATAGAAAGACAAGTTTAAGTCAGCTTCTCTAGGCCCTGTGTTTTTTATTTTTAAAATTTTTATCCCCCCACCCAGTGTTCTCTAGAATATATCAAAGATCTGAGCGCAGTAGCCTCAGTCTTCAGCTGTTGACCCTAGAGGAAGAGGAATCAGGAAGGAATCAGCGAGACTACATGTTCAAGACCCACCTGCAGGCACCAACCCCCTTTCTGCAAGGTCTTGGTTCCTAGGCCAAAGGAGGAAATAAGGTTATCTGAGCACTTCTTTCTCCAAAATGTCAACCTCTGGTCATGCTCCTTCCTGTTGCTGTTAGGCTCCTGACTCTAAAGGGATCTTTTAAGAGTCCAACAGCCACACTCCTTCCAAGGAAGCACTTGGAAGGGAACCAGTCAGCCTCTGCCTAGGCGGAAGGAGGAGAGGGCACTTCATAGGCAGAAGGTGGGATGCAGGGGAGAGATATTAAGCCCATCCCACCCACTGGGGTCCAAACATACCATCCAGAGACAAAGTGTCCATCCTTTAAAAAAAAAAAAAAAAAAAAAACTGAAAAAACACAAACCTTACATTTTATAGCCAAACAAAATGAAGAGCTTTTCAGCTCAAGGCTCATCCACCAATAACAAAATGAAGAACTGCCCTCTGGGTGAGCAGCCAGCCCAGAGGGAGAGCGCCGGGCGGGCAGGTGAGCTGCCCGGGCAGGACACTGACATGCTGGATGCAACTGCCCTGTGTGGTCACAACAGAGTGAAAAGTGTGCACATGGTTTTTAATAGAACCACAAAGTGAAAGTCAGGGGCCTAGAGGGAGGGGAGACCTCCCTTGGCCTCAGGGACCTTTGTCAAGTCCCCCGGAGAGGTGGGTGTGCAGATCCCTGGAGAGCCATGGCGTCCCTGGGTACAGTCCACAGCCAGTAGATAGCTTCCCCAGTTTTAACATCCATTATGAAAAGTCTTTAGAGGTCAGGCCCAGGATGATGAGCCACCATTTTAAATAAAGCCAGTGTTAAGTATGACAAAGCGCACCCGTCACCTGTCTCCTCTTCACACAAATTGCCTGCCCTGAGCAAATAAACAGCCATCTGGAGGGTGCTCCAACTGACCCAACGAGCAGGGGGTTCCAAAAATTTCCTCAGGTACTCTTCGGGGCAGAGCAAAAAGATGAGTCCAGGTGGACAGAAGAATAAGGAGCAGCTGTGAGGCAGAGAAAGCCATAACTGAGAGAATGGCTCCACACTACGGCCAGGCTAGTGTAGATGGCCCCTGACTCCTAGGACCAAGATTTAGGGGACTCAAGGACTGTGCAAATATTCCAAGAGCCTGTTATCCCACAACAGTTGCACTGTGACCTTGGCAATTCCTGGCTAGGTGCTCTGCCCTGTTAACACCCTCTGGATAACTTGCACAAGAGGAATCCTGACAAGAGAACTGGGAGGACCTCTTTTGCCCTCAAGAAGAGTGGACTCTGGCCTGGGCCACACCAGTGAGCAGAGTAAGAAAAAAATGGAGCTTCTTAAGAAACAAGCCCCAGCTCTCATGCCCACAGTGTAAGGTGCTGTAGAAACCAGCTTTTTAAAACACCATGTGGAAGCTACACCCTGGGTCCAGGAAGGTAAAGCTTTCCAGGTGTTGGGGGTGGGGGATTATTTTAAATCCAAGACAATGGTTACCAAGTGAAAAGAAACAGCAGGCCAGAGGCCTAGTGGGACAAACAAGAGTTAGGTGGCCTCCAGGACTGGCCCAGAGGAGGAGGAGATGAAAAGGCCTCCCCCTGTACTGGCATTGAGTGCCCAGAAACCAGTCACCAGGGAGTCTCCTCCACAGCAAGTAGACAGAGGACAGACCTGTCCCCAGGGCTTTCTCCCTGGCACCAGGACCTCAAGCCTTAAAGCCCCAACAGAAAAGGGGTGTGAGGGCTAAGAATGGCTGAGTGCACTTCTGCTGTAGGCTGTAGACCACAACCCACTCCAGACTGTGGAGATCCATTCCTGTGGCCTGCCACCCTGCATACAATAACGGAGGAGCTGGTGTGCCCTTCTACCTCCAAGGGAGATGGAAATGGTCTTTCTCACAGACTTTCAGGGGAGGGTGAGGTGCATGATGGACACACACCAAGTGGAAATCCATGGGCTACCTGAGAAGACGCAATGGTGACAACGATCATGACCCATTCTGCAGAGGCAGTCCTCAGCAGCCCAGGCTGGAGACCCAGGGAGAGTCGAAGGATGCCTGCGCACCCTGTGAAAGGAGATGTGTACTCCAGAGGTCCCCTCTGATTCAGCCAGGACATCCAAGGATAGAAGCTTAGGCTGATTCACCCATCTACGTAGATTCTCTCATGCTCCCTGTCAGTAAGGAGGCTGGCCCTCCTTGGGAAGTTGCCACGTGCGCTGGCCATGTTGTAATGAAGCTGAGACGTGAACGCTCTTGGAGCAGGTGCGCCGCCATGCGCCCAGGAAGAGTCCTAAGTCTCCACGCTTGTGTGGGGTTCACGGAGCCCCCAGGTAGAGGTCTAAGGGGCAGGCAGTGCCCAGCCTGGGCGGGGCACAGGTTACAAGGGCCCATACTTGGTCTCATACTTGGACACGATGGTCTTGCACTTGCCCACTTCCTTGCGTAGCTCCGCTACCTCCGTCCGCAGGGCTGTGTTCTCCTTCTCCAGGAAGGCTGCACGGATGGTGATCTGATTTTCTTTCAGGCGCCTGGCATCCCGTGACCGTTTAGCTGCCACATTGTTCTTCTTACGTCTTGTCCAGTATTTCTCATCCTGTGAGAGAGTGGCCTTTGTGAGTCTTGTCTTCTGTGTCAGAGAATCCAATCTTTCCCTCTTGCCACCCAGATTCCCCTTATAATTCACTCATGTGGCCATAAATAAAGCTGAGACCCTGGGAAAGGAGCTGCAGGTGCCAAGGAACACTGAGGGCACTGCCCTGTCTTCAGAGGGGCAAAATAAGAAACAAAGCCCTTTGGCAGGTTGCATGGTGGAGGGAAGGAGTTTTTTTTTGTTTGTTTTTTTGTTTTTGTTTTTTTTTAAAGAGAGAACAGAGTAAGAGAGAGAGAATGAGAAAGAAAATCAATTTTATTTACTTTTTCATCTGGTTTCTATTTCTCTGACACTTAGCTGTGTACATGGTACATGGTGGTAGGGTTTGAACCTGGGTCCTAGCGTATGCCAGGCAAGCGCTCCAAACCACTGAGCCACCGCTCCAACCCGAAAGGAGCCCTTTTAACCTGTAGTTTTGGAGTGCTGCTTTAGCATCAAGCCCATTTAGGCACATCATGTAGGTGTTTTGGTTGTAGTTAAAGGACTGTAACCTGAGTCCAGCCCCCTCAGTTCAAATCTTAACTCTGCAAGACTATTAGCATTAGTACCATGCAAATTCCTTAATTTCTCAGTGTCTCACGTCTACAATGGAGAATAATATCAACAACTACTTCATGTAATTGAGGATTAAATGAATTAATATGTACACAGTGTTCACAACAATGCCTGGCCTATAAGTGACATAAAAGTATCATCACCATCATTATTAGTTATTAGTGTTAAAAGTAACCTCAGGGGGCAAATATGATTATTTCCATTTTACAGATCAGGAACCTGAAGCTGTGTCCTAGGTGGTAAAGAGGGATCTACACCTAGGTCTGCCTGACTCCAAGCTCAAATGAAGAGGATCCTATATGTTTTTCAGAGAAGAGTCTGGAAAAACTGCAAAGTTCCCTCTTCATTTAGGCCAGTGCTTAAAAGAGCAGCTCTTCTCATCAGTTCCTACAGTACCATCAGCTTGAGAGCTAGCTACCTGATCATCCATGGGGATGGTAACATACAAGCTGCCTTTTGTCCTTCAAAACGGAGATTTGTTCAACTTAGTTCCAGTGGCCTTATGAGCTCTTGCCCAGTGGCTGGGCTAAAGCCAGAGAGGAAAGACACGGACGGTCACTGGGTCCAAACACCAACTGACTGTCTTTTCTTCTGTCTCACTGATGCAGGATGTAGCTCTATGCACTGAACTCAGGTCTTCCTAAATGGTGTCCACAGGAGGAAGACAAAATCATGTATGAGGAAACAGTTTCCACACTCTTTCTTTTCTTCCTTCCTTCTCCCTTTCTCTATTTCTTGTGGTGCTACAGATGGAACCCAGGGTCTGGTACATGCTAGGCAGGTGCTCTACTACTGAGCTATACCCTCAGACGGTCCCCAGTTTCTGAACCACTGTTGCACCTTTACTGATAAAGGACACCAGGTTACCTTCTGCTCATCTGGGACAAAGACCTTCTTGGCCTTTTTGATCATAGGCTGGGGTTTCAGATCTTCCTCTGCAAACTTGTGCTTCCGAGGGTTGAAGAGCTCCCCACCTGGCACACTGGAGAGGACCAGGTCAGCAGGATCAGGATTGAAGTTCACATCTACCTCCACACAGTTGGGATCAATGGGACTCGGAGTCTCCCTCTCCTTTTCCAGGGAAGATTCTGAAAGACACAGAGGCAGGTGATCTGGAAGTAGTTTACTGGACAGAGCAGATTCATGTCACCCACCCATTTGCTTCAATGTCAAGGCTGCACAAACTACTGCAACTTAGCAGGAAGAAAACTGTAAAACCACCAGCTCCTAAGTCAGATGGGCACATGTGGTATAATTCAACAACACAAACACAAATGTTTCTTTTCTTTTCTTTTTTTGCAGTGCTGGGGATTAAAGTAGTCGTGCTCATGCTAAACACATGCTCTACCACTGAGCCACACACCCAGCCCAAGAATTCTCCCCTTTAGGAACAGAATGCCCTCAAAGGAAACAGGCTCTCAAAACAGGATTTTCCGATTTTTTCCCCCAAGATATGTAAAGCAAAACATTAAATCATTATTCCCACTTAACTTCCTGTGTATCAAGTTCTCAAGTAATGACAAACAGCTAAATTTTGCTGGGAATTACAATGGGCAAGGGACACAGACTGCACAGCCAACATGGGTTCCATTTTTGAGTCCTTGTGACATGTTAGTCACTATGCTCATTTAGTCTTATGACAACTCTCAAAAGAAGATGGGTGTTAACTCTATTCTATAGATGAGGACAGGCAAATGCAATGGTTTTTCTAGGATCACAAGTGACTGAACTAAAATTTGAATATTGGCCTGCAGGAGGCTGGAGCGGTGGCTCAGTGGTATAGCGTTTGCCTGGCATGTGTGAGGACCCAGGTTCGAAACCCAGCACCACATACACAATTAAGTGCTGGAAAAATGAAACCCAGATGAAAAAATAAATAAAACTGACTCTTAGACTGGAAGACTGATTGCTTGTTCTTCCCTGCCCCATCCAGCTGCCACTTTATAGTGAACATTGGATTAAAGTCAATTTTGGAGTTCAAAGGTTGTGTATTATTAGAGATAAGTGATATTTTTTAAAACAAACTAAACCTTTGGCCTACTTGTTCAATGCTACTGATAGGAATATACAAGATATTCAGCCAACAAATATTTACTGAACACCAACTATATGCCAGGTGTCCTCACAAACACAGTGTGACTGGTAAAAATCCCTGCCTTTATGGAATGTTATTCTAGTGGGGATGCCTGACATTACGAAACTTATTTTTTCAGTACTGGGGATCGAATTCAGTGCCTCACACATGCTAGGCAAGAGATCTACCACTGAGTTACATTCCTATTCCTTTTTTAAAAACTTTTACCTTGAGATAGAGTCTAAGTTGTCTAGGCTGGCCTAAAACTTGAGTGCCTCCTGCCTTAGCCTCCCAAGTAGTTGGGATTACAGGCATGCTCCGCCATGCCTGGCTATACCAGATAAAATTTAAAAACATGTATAAAAATGAGATGTCATGGGGCTGGAACAGTGGCTTGGTGGTTACGGTGCTTGCCTTGCATGCGCAAGTACACAGGTTCAAACCCCAGCACCCACGTACACAACCGACACCCACGTACATAACTAAGTGTTGGAGCAATGAAAGCCATGTGAAAAACTCAATAAAAATTGATTCTGTCTCTCTCACTGTCCTTCTCTTTAAAAAAAAAAAAAAAAAAAAAAAGATGTCATGTAGATATTTGGGAGAACATTTCAGAAAGTATGAACATAAAGTGCAAAGGCCCTGGTAGGTGCTTGGCTGGTATGTTCAAAAAACGAATAATAGGGGGCCAGAGAGGTGGCTCAGTGGTAGAGTGCTTGCCTGGCATGCATGAGGACCTGGGTTTAATCATCAGCACCACATACACAACAAATGAAAAAGTAAATAAAATTGATTCTCTCTCACTTAAAAAAAAAAAAAAAAGAAAAAAAGAGAACTACTTTAAAAAAATAAAATAAAGAGAGGAACAGTGAGAAAGAGAACGAAATTTATTTGGTTTTTAATGTGGCTTTCATTGCTCCAACACTTCATTGTGTTATGTGGTACTGGGGTTCAAACCTGTATCCTTGTGAATGTGAGGCAAGCACCATAACCACTGAGCCAATGTCCCAGCCCCAGTAGTACCTACTTTTATGACTGCCTTTTTTCTTCAACTTTGTGAAGATCATCCATCATGTTGCTTGTGACAATAGTTTAATTTTCAAAGCTGAGGAGTATTCCATTACATGAACATACCAGTTTATACATTCTATAGCTGAAACATATCTAAATTTTTCTAGTTTGGAAACTCTGAACACCGATGGATTTATTGTCAACTTCAGCTGTAAAACTGGTATTTTAAGCTGGGCACAGTGACACATGCCCATAATTCCAGTAACTTGAGGCAGGAGGATTCCAAGTTCAAAACCAGCCTCAGCAACATAGTGAGGCCCTAACCAACTTAGCAAGGACCTGTCTCAAAATAAAAAGTAAAAAAGGGCTAAAAAGGGGCTGGGGAATGTTTAGTGGTTAAGCGCCCCTGGGTTCAATCCCTGGTGCAAAAAAATGAACAAACACAAAACCCTGGTATTTAATTACTGAGCCACATCCCCAGCCTGTTTTTATTTTTTATTTTGAAAGTCTCACTAAATAGCTCAGACTGTCCTTGAATTTGCAATCCTGCCGCAGGCTCCCAAGTTGCTGGGATTACAGACAAATGCCACTGTTCCTTTTAAAAACCTTACTAAAAAGAACTCGTTTTAGATACATGTTGAAATGTTTATTGATGATATGACATAGTATCTATGGTTTGACAGGAAATACCTGGTTATGAACTAAAAACTGCTGAAGCTGGGTGATGGCTACATGGAGACTCATTACCATCATCTCTTGCCATTTTGTATTTCAGTGCTAGGGCCTTATACATGCTAAGCACCTGCTCTACCACAGGGCTATGTCTCCAACCCTTAATGTTTGTTATTTTGTTTGAAAAATTTCCCACACTAAAAAGTTAAAAAAAAACAACAGAGTATGAGAATTTCCTGGGTGTAGGTTCCCTGGGTGACAAACCAGGAGATAGCAGCCTGCACACCTCTAATTGAGCCTGCAGAAAGCTCTGCAGAGCTCACCAAGACAGGAGCATTTATCACCTGGGGGGTTTATGTACAAGGGTAAAGAAAACAAACCCCCAGAGGCAAAACAGAAAAAAGTCAAGAGAAAGAAGGGTATATTCTAAAGATGTTTTTCATGTGGTGGGAATGCCTTCTTTGGGCTAGTGCCACCAATGCAGTACCTGCCCATGGAATCAAAAATCCTGGGCTCAAGTGCTGTCTCCACTACCTACCAAATGTGTGACCTGAGAAAGAGACTTCTCTGTGCCTCAGTGGATTTTACAGATGAGTTTCTTTCACCTGCAGAACAGGGAAAATAGTACTAATCTCATATGGTCCTTTCGATGATTTTGTGTTAATGCCTGGCACAGAATAACACAAAATAAATGCACTTACAATAATAATGATGATGATGGTGATGATGGTGATAATGGCATTAATGTTACTGTCTGAGCTTTCTGATAATCTGTGGCAAAGTGCAGATAATGGGAATAAAAGGGGAGCATCAAGGATACGCAGACGCAGAACGGTATCTCTCTCCTTCAAAGCCTCAGACCTGAAGGGCTGACTTTACTGTCCTGATCATCTGCAGCACACCAACCAACAGAAGAGTTCTGACTGCTGCTGGTGTGGCTACTACTTTTGTCTCCAAACTTGGGGGACAGTGCTGGAAGGTGGGGAACAGTGTGGAGGAACCCGCTGCTCCCCACCTTCCAGCACTGCAGCCCACCAGGATCTCCCCTCAGAGAAGGGGCTCACTATGTGGACACAGCAGCCCTCAGTGAGAAGTGGACTCCCTAGATAGGTGGCCCTGCCCAAAGGCCTGTCACCAACCTGTGCTGGACACAGTTTCAGAGGGTTGGAAGATGGCAGTGGAGGAGGATGGCGGGGATGCTGTGGAGGAGCTGGCAGATTCTTTCCCTTCTAGCTCGGCCACAGGCAGCAACAGGTTCTGGGCCAGCTGGGTGGGGCTGGCAGGGATGCCATTCTCCAGCAGGAATTCGTCCAGGTCCATGTACTCCAGATGGAAAGACTCGCCGTCGTAGGGGATGGTCTTGTCCCAGATGGGCGGCATGAGGGAGGCTGAGACAGCCATGGTGCTGGCCGCTGCCTCGTCTTCCTCCAGCTTTTCCTTCCCCTTCTCCTTATCTGCAAACAAAAATTGTGATGAGACACCACACAAGAGGCCAACTAAGTCCCAATAGGCAGGCAGTGGGCCTCAGGGCAGATCCACCTTTCTCTGAGGTCTGATTTCATCCCATGCATTTCAAGGGCCCACCCTATGTTCCTCTAATGGTCTGGTGCTTGAATCAGGCTAGCCAGTCTCCTTTGGAGATGGCATCACACCCTCTTCCATGCCTGGCTTTTCTGGAATGCCAATCACATGCTCTGAGGCCTGGTGTGGGCCCAGAGCTAATGTAGAACAGGCTATGCTGATGGCATCTGCCGGAGACGGGCTTTGAGGAAGGAAATAGAAATTTTTGACTTTTCCTGATATTTCAGTGTGGAAAGGGCTGAGGTCCTCAGGTCCAGTACTTGTGTGTTCTGTTCTGTCCCCTCCAGTTTACTTCTCCTTAGCAACCCAGGGCAGCTACCCATTAGTTATGTGATGTGTGACCTTGACCATGTTACTTAACCTCTTTGAACCTCAGTGTCTTCTACTGTCAACGATGATAAAGCCACCTCTTTGGTGAAGATTAGTGAAAACATGTGAATACAACTGTGTAAAGTCCCTGGCCCAGCAGGTGTTCATTATCACTGTGAACTGAGAGCAGGGGCTATGTCTGGTTCAGTTGTGGATCTCAGGGGCCAACAGAGGTAGGCAGACTATGGGCTGTAGGAAGATGTGCATACTGAATGAAGAACATTCGTTTGCAAACATATTCACTTTAGGTTTACTGAATTGAAACCTGGAGCTGTCTTTTCAGGACCTCTTTCTCTGAATAAGCAGAAAAGAGTAAAGGCAGTTTTTTCTGGAAGGAAGGGGAAAAGCATGGAGCTGAAAAAAAGACTGTTTCTATGTAAAGCAAAACTGATCAGTGAGGACCAGATCCCACCTAATTGTCTTAGCCAAAAAGTTACACATGTGGGGACTGGAGCAGTGGCTAGGGTGTTACAGCGCTTGCCCAGCATGCACAAGTACACGGGTTCAAACCTCAGCACCCATGTGCACAACTAAATGTCAGAGCAGCGAAGGCCATGTGAAAAAAAACTCAATAAAAATTGATTCTCTGGGGCTGTAGCGGTGGCTTGGCTGTTACAGCGCTTGCCTGGCATGTGTGAGTACACGGGTTCAAATCCCAGGGACCACGTACATAACCAAGTGTCAGAGCAATGAAAACCATGTGAAAAACTCAATAAAAATTGATTCTGTCTCACTCTGTCATTCTCTTAGAAAAAAAAAAAAATTGGGCTGGAGCGGTGGCTCAGTGGTTTCGGTGCTTGCCTGGCAAGCACAAGGACCCGGGTTCGAACCCCAGCACCATGTACACAACTAAGTGTTGAAGCAACAAAGGCCATGTGAAAAACTAAATAAAGTTGTTTCTCTCTTTCTCTGTCTCTCTCACTGTCCTTCTCTTTAAAAAAAAAAAAATTGATTCTCTGTCTCTCTCACTGTCCTTCTCTATTTATTTTTTCAGGGCTGAGGACCAAACTCATGGCCTTGCGCATTCTAGGCAACCGCTCTGCCACTCTGCTAAATCCCCAAACCCTCTCCTTCTCTCTTTAAAAAAAAAAAAAAAAAAAAAAAAAGCTACACATGTGGGGGCTGGAGTGGTGTCTCAGAGCTTCCAGAGATTGCCTGGCATGTGCACGCAGGCGGGTTTGAATCCCAGCACCATGTACACAATGAAGGGTTGGAGCAACAAAAGCCACATGAAAAACTAAATAAGGGCTGAAACGGTGGCTCAGCAGTTACAGTGGTCGCCTTGTACACATGAGTACATGAGTTCAAACCCAAGCACCACGGATACAATCAAGCGTCCGAGCAACAAAAGTTCATGAAAAACTAAATAAAATTGATTCTGTCTCTCTCTCACTGTCCCTTTTTCTTTAAAAAAAAAAAAAAAAGAAAAGAAAGAAAAGAAAAACTAAATAAAATTGGTTCTTCCTCTCTGCCTTTCTTTTTTTTTTTTTTTTTTTAAAGAGAGAGGGACAGTGAGAGAGAGAGACAGAGAAAGAGAGAAACAACTTTATTTAGTTTTTCACATGGCCTTAGTTGCTCTAACACTTAGTTGTGTACATGGTGCTGGGGTTTGAACCTGGGTCCTTGTGCTTGCCAGGCAAGTGCCGAAACTGCTGAGCCACCGCTCTAGCCCCTCTCACTGCCTTTCTTTAAAA
>PVKS010004779.1:0-90428 GCA_004027875.1 Aplodontia rufa
TGTGGCCTCCAGAGCCACACCAAAAGTGGAAGTTAATGTAGGTTTACAGCTGAGGAGCGTGTACTGGTAGAAGGCACCTTCTTGGGGTAGTGAGCTCATTTCAGGAGTGTGGTTTGGGGGATACAAAAATTGGATGGAGAATTGGACCCTGTGATGGTCGCCTCTAAGTTTCTGAGGTTTTATAATTTGGGGCCATAAACACTTCTTCCCCATAACTCTGGGGGCCCCTGTTGTGTGACCTTCAGGACCTTGACCTATGGAGTGAATCTCCTTTGCAAGAAAAAGATCTGACCCTTTCCAGGGAATAGAGTAGGGTCACCAATTGCTGGCTCTTCCCAGGGTCACCTGAGCTTGATGACTTGAAGCCTCTGGCATGCATGACCTCATATGACCTCCCAACCTTGATGTTAGTACTTCTGTTGACCCCCCCACCCCCCGTCCTGCTTCTTGGTTAAGGGAACTGTAACTCAGGGAGATGCGGTAGTCTGCCAAGGTCACACAGCTAGCAAATGTTTGGATTTGGGCAGGAGGGCTGGGTTTCAAGCAGAGCCAGATACACATACTGCATTGGCTGAGCAACCTCCCAGGGCCCCCTGTATGGCTGGTGGCCCCCAATACAGCTCTCCAGGGGAGCAACCTAGCTGAATTTTTTAAAAAGTAGTACTGGGGATTGAACCCATATGCTCTCTTTCCACAGCCTTTTTTTTTTTTTAAATCTGAGACAGGGTTTTACTTAGTTGCTCAGGTTGATCTTGAACTTGGGATCTTCCTGCCTCTCTCACCCAAGTAGCTGGAATTGCTAGCATGCACCACTGTGCCTGGCTTGGGCCCTTCATTTTTACTAATGGGGTGACACAAGCAATAGAGGAGTCAGTCTTCCCAGGTGTCATGGGCATGTGGGGTGGGCTGTATGAATTCACTGTGTCCAACAAGTGGGGGGAAATCCAGGCCCTAATGGTATCAGGAAAGGAGTTGGGCCCAGAAAGCCAGTGGCTGCTTGGCCTGGACCGAGTGAAACTACCATATGTCTTATGTTGGCCTCCCTGTTGACTCCAGTGTTCGAGTCAGAAGGCTCTACCCTGGTATTTTCTGGACCTCAGTTTCCCCATCTGTAAAATGGAGTGGCAGTGAAGTGACTCCTCTATAACGGCTCTTCCATCTCTGAAAGTCCAGGAATTCTGAGCCTGGCTGGCAGAATGCCTAGAAAGACTGTCCCTGGAGACCCACTCAGCATGTCATGGTCAGTGCTAATGAGGGCAAGTGGGAGGAGGCCAGGGTCAGATTCCTCAAGAACTATTTAGCTTCCCACAGTAGGGGGAGAGAGGTGACAGAAGAAGAAATTTTCTCAGCTGGTTGACTAAGCTCATTATCCTGGCCACAGGCTAATCTATCCATCTGTCTTTAGTTCATTTGTTCATGCATCATCCATTTGCTCATTTGTTGTTCAACAAGCATAAATTGAGCACTGACTGTGTACCAGCTGGGCACTGGGGAGAGAAAGAAAAATGGTTGCCCAGAATGAACTGAACAGAGGCTGGATCCTTGACCTCAGTCCCCAGACTGACCCTGCACCCTCCACTGATCTGTCCCCCCTCCCACTTTTCCAAGGGACCTTGAGCATGGGCTGTGGACTGACTCCAGCTTTGCCATCCTTAACCTTGTGACCTTGGGTCAGTTACTTACAAGTCTCAGAATGTTGGTTTCCTGTTCTGTAAAACAGGGGCAAGTAATTCTTATCTCATGGTGTGCTTGTGAGGATAAAAATGAAACAATGCAATGTTCTAGTGTAGTCACTGCTGAATTAGTCCAATTTATTATTTTTTTTAGTGATAAAGTATGTGAATTTTTAAACGATTAAAAACAGGAGGTAATCCTGGAAGGGTATAGAAGAAACAGACAACTGTGTTTCCGTGATTGTAATGAGGAATAGTCAGGGACAGAAGGATGCTTTTCACTTTATTTTTATAAGAAAATGTGAATATGTTACCATTCTAAACAGAAATGTTAGTGGCAACTCTATAAGATCAAAGATCCATAAAGATCAAGCTATGAGCTTGAAAGTATAAAGGACTGAAGAAAAGGAGGTAGAGCCAGGTGTGGGGTGCACACCGATAATCTCTGTGACTAGGGAGGCTGAGGCAGGAGAATCACAATTTCAAAGCTAGTCTGGGCAACTTAGTGAGACCCTGTCTCAAAACAAAAAAATAAAAAGGGCTAGAGGTATAGCTTAGTGCCCCTGTGTTTAATCTCCAGTATTGAAAAATGAGAGAGACAGAGAGAAAGGCAGGGGGAACTTAGAAAACGTCCCAGGGGCTCATTTGAACTTAACTTAGTGCCCACTCTAGGCCAGGTGCCATCTTTAGGGGTCAGGATTAGAGTGAAGAACAAGTTGGTCAAGGCTATCACTCCCTCGCAGCTATGCTCTAGGTGAGGAGACAGGTAATAATCAAGGAAATACATAGTGACCATCTCAAATTATGGTGAATGCTCTGAAGAAAATAAAACAAAGAGATGGGATAGGAGAATGGAGGGCCTGTCCAGAGAGGCGACATCCAAGCTGAGACCTGAGCAGCAAGAAGGAAGCAACATGGAGTGCAAGGTGGGAAAAGATTATATTCCAAGCAGAGGGAACAGCAGGTCCTGAGGCCCTGGGGTAGGACCAGACATGTCATTTTCAAGGAGTAGAAAGAAAGTCAGTGTGGTGGAGACAGCAAGGGTGGTGGGAGAGGAGTCAGGGCGCAGAGAGGCCTTGACTTCTAGGGCAAGGTGTTCAGACTCAGTTTGGTGATGTGCTGTATCAACAAATTTTAGGGGCAATCCCAATGAAGGGCCAGTGAATACTGAAAAAGGAATCATGGCAGGCTCCAGAGGTGATAGCGTTTGAGTTGAAGCATGAAGGGTAGGTCATGTATCTTTATGATAGCTGGTTCTAGGAAACTGGGTAAAGATCAAATTCCAGAGGAAAAGGTCATGCGTAGGAGGAGCATGGATGACCACCTGTCTGTCTGCACACCCCTGTGGCTCTGCCTTCCCATTTCCTAACTGGACCTCTGTCTCTCCCTGCAGCGTTGGGCCGGAGCACTAGCCTCACCGAAAAGGATCTGAAAGAGGCCAAGGCGCGGAGCCAGCAGATCGCAGCCCAGTTGACCACCCCTCCCAGCTCCAGTTCCCGAGGTGTTCAACTCTTCAACAGGCGCCGGCAGAGAGTGAACGAGTTCACCTTGGAGAGCCACGGCCAGCGGGGACAGAAGCC
This sequence comes from Aplodontia rufa, assembly GCA_004027875.1. Classification (NCBI taxonomy): domain Eukaryota; kingdom Metazoa; phylum Chordata; class Mammalia; order Rodentia; family Aplodontiidae; genus Aplodontia; species Aplodontia rufa. The sequence goes on from PVKS010004779.1 coordinate 3,254, forward strand.
TGGCCAGGAATCTTCCAGAGTGCCTTCCACAAGCCCGCCAGGCCATGCCCCAGGTCTCAGCCTGAGTTCCAACTTCCTGCCCAAGCCAGGCCCTTCCAGGCACCCCAACACCAAGACCCACAATAGAGGGGTCCCTGTCCACAGCATGGAGGGGTACTCAGAAGAGACGAGCTTGCTGCGGCACCTAGAGAAGGCGGCCAGCGAGGAGGAAGAGGTACCACTAGTGGTGTATTTAAAGGAGAACGCAGCCCTGCTGACAGCCAATGGGCTTCACCTGTCCCAGAACCGAGAAGCCCAGCAGTCCCCACCTACTCCTCCTCCAGCTGAAGTCCACAGCTCAGCTGCAGATGTCAACCAAAACCTTTCCTCACCCAGTGCCACGCTCACATCACCAGCTCCTAACGGCAACCGCAACCTTTCAGCCACCGATGTCAATCAGAACCCTCCTGCAGCCATCACCCCACAGACCTTGCCGTCTTCTAGCACCCAACAGAATTCTCATGAGGCACAGTGCCCACAGAATGGCACAACGCCAGATTCCAAACCGAGCACCCTATGTGCTGATGGGCAACCCCAGGCGCCAGTGGAGGAGATGAGATCCAGTATACTTCTGATTGATAAGGTGTCAACTCCACCTTCAGCCACCAACACCTGCTCCAGAGAAGCTACTCCCATCCCTAGCTCTGGGCCCCTGGCCCCAGACTTCATGTCCAGCTCTTTGCTCATCGATGTGCAACCCAGCACCCTGATGATGTCAACAGAACAAGAGATGTCTGGGCGGGCAGCAGCCACTACACCCACCAAGGTGTACAGTGAGGTCCACCTCACACTGGCCAAGCCCCAGTCAGTGGTGAACAGGACGGCCAGGCCTTTTGGGATCCAGGCACCAGGGGGCACTAGCCAAATGGAGCGGAGCCCCATGGTAGAGAGACGACACTTTGGGGAGAAGACCACAGCTCCCCAGCATCTCGCCATGGTAGACAGGAGTCCCCGGCCACAGAGACATGTAATGTCCCACAGCCCCATGGTGGAAAGGAGGCTGGTGGGACAGCGAAGCCCAGCCATGGAGAGACGCCCTTTGGGGAACTTCACCCCACCCCCCACCTATGCAGAGACCTTGTCCACAGCACCCCCGGCTTCCCGGGTTAGGTCTCCACCCTCCTATTCTGCCTTGTACCCTAGCTCTGACCCCAAGCCTTCTCATCTGAAAGGCCAGACAGTTTCTACCAGCAAGACGGGCATTTTGGAGGAGTCGATGATTCGCAGAGGCAGTCGAAAATCCATGTTCACCTTTGTGGAGAAGCCGAAGGTAACCCCAAATCCAGACCTGCTGGATCTGGTGCAGACGGCTGATGAGAAGCGGAGGCAGAGGGACCAGGGGGAGGCAGGTGTGGAGGAGGAGCCCTTTGCACTGGGGGCAGAGGCCTCCAACTTTCAGCAGGAGCCAGCACCTCGGGATAGGGCCAGCCCTGCAGCAGCTGAGGAGGCTGTCCCCGAGTGGGCCTCCTGCCTCAAGTCGCCCCGTATCCAGGCCAAGCCGAAGCCCAAACCCAATCAGAATCTCTCAGAGGCCTCCGGGAAAGGGGCTGAGCTGTATGCCCGCCGCCAGTCTCGGATGGAGAAGTACATCATTGAATCTTCAGGCCACACTGAACTGGCCCGCTGCCCTTCACCCACTATGTCCCTGCCTTCATCCTGGAAATACTCCACTAATGCCCCAGGGGGCTTCCGAGTGGCATCCCTAAGCCCAGCGCGGACCCCGCCTGCCTCCCTCTACCATGGCTACCTGCCTGAGAATGGGGTCCTACGCCCAGAGCCCACCAAGCAGCCCCCGTATCAGATGCGGCCCTCTCTCTTTGTCCTATCACCCATCAAAGAACCTGCCAAGGCCTCTCCTCGAGCTGCCTCATCAAGAGCTGCCTCATCAAGAGCTGCCTCCCCAAGAGCTGCCTCCCCCGCCAAGCCGAGCTCCCTGGACCTAGTACCCAACCTGCCCAAGGCGGGTCTCCCACCCTCGCCTGCACTGCCTCGGCCTTCCCGCTCCTCGCCAGGCTTCTACACCTCGCCTGGCCAGGACGGCCTCCAGCTTACTGCCGTGAGCCCCACCTACAGCAGTGATATCTCCCCTGTGTCTCCCTCCCGGGCATGGTCTCCCCGAGCCAAGCAAGCCCCCAGGCCCTCCTTCTCTACCAGGAATGCAGGGATCGAGGCTCAGGTGTGGAAGCCTTCCTTCTGCTTCAAGTAATGGATCCTGCAGGGGTCGCGCTGCCTGTCCAGGCCCCTTCTCCAAGGGCCAGGTGGAGAACAAAGGAGGCAGGAAGCAGCACAGGGCCTAGTGAGGAGATGGGGAGTCCGTGGTTCAAGGTCTGACGCTGTCACCAGCTAGCTATGTGACCTTGGATGAGTTGCCTCCCCTCTGAGCTACAGCAGCCTCTTCTCCACTACAAGGGGGCTTGGACTCCATGTCTGGGTGGGAAAGAGGGTCATGGAGAGAGCCCCCCCCCCCCGCAGGCCATGATAAGGCTGAAGGGCTTCTCCCAGCCTCGGTGAGCTGCAGGGGTGCCAGAGTTTGAAGCCAGCGACTTGCTGGGGAATGGCCTGGAAGGGGATGCTAAGGGGGGACTTCTGGAGCAGACAGAGCCTGCCAGTGCCTGAGGAATCTGCCAGCCAGGGGTCTGCCTCCTCAGCTGGCTGGAGCCTCCCCTTGCAGCCTGCACTCCTGGCACCTTTCTGCCTGTTGCTGGATTCTCACTTCTGCAGGCCTGGCTCTTCTCTTCTGCCTCTGGACACTGTCTCCTCTCCACTGCTTCAGAGAGCTTGCCTGGCCTCCACCCTCTCTACTCTCCCATGGCTTCCTGCTGGATGTGGACTTAGCCCACCACTGCTGTCCGCTACTCTTCCTGCTCTACCCAGCTGCCTCTGCACCTTCTCCAAGACCTGGATCCACTTGAGGGAGACTCCTGGCCCAGACCTCATCCTGCCCCACCTGGCTTGCTCTTCTGTTTGGGGGTGGGGGACATCCCAGGGGATCCCTGAGAGAAGGATGTGCAAATGTGCGTGTACCACTCCTTAGTGATGAATCAATAGGCTGTTTTGGCTTCCATATCAGCCAAGATGGCTAAAAGAAGCCATCTCAGTGCAATGGCACAGGCCCCAAGGAGAGAGGCAGGACAGAGGTCCCTTCTATGCCTCCCACTTGCTGTGTGACTTTGACCAAGTCATTTTCTTTCTCTGGGTCTGTTTTCTCATTTATACCATAAGGTCCCTTCTAGCCATGATAATCTGTGAGGATTGAGAGGATAGGCTGGTGCTTTGGGAGGAAGGCCTAGTATGTGACAAGACAGTCCCCAGGAAGAAAGGGAAAAGAAGACAGGATAGATGGAGTTAGGTGTCTGAGGATGACCCGGTGAGGTGTGGTTGCAATAAGCTGCTGCTGGAGGCTAAAGACTTAGAAGCCTGGGCCCAGATGGTTAGGTCAGGATTGCCTGGAGACCATGGAAATGATGCTGGCTGGGATAGGCACACAGCAGCTCAGAGCGAAGGGACAGAGAAGACCCTAATGTTTTGAGGGAAGTCTGGGACTTAGACCTGGATTCTAATGACTGACTTCGTGTGTATCTTTGGGTCTCAGTTTCCCCATTAACACAGTGAAGGTGTTGAGTCAAGTAGCCTGACATCCATCCTCACCCCCTCTGATCCCTTTGATGTGAGGCAGCCCCCCAAAACTAGGCTTTGTGGGGGATAAGAGAATACAGATGCCATTGTCAGGATTCAGATGGAAGCTGCCCAAGACTGGGGGCTGAGGACCACCTACTTCCTTTTTCCAATTCCTATTTCTGGGCTCCCAGAGGGGCGAGGGGTGGTGGAGGCGGTGCCCATGCTGGGCTGAGCCTGCAGTTTTCGTGAGCTCTGGGCTCGTCTCCATGGGAACAGGGGTGCCTTCTCAGTGAGCTCATTCCACGCAGAACCACAGACCAAGGGGGCATACTTGGGGGAGCTGTAAAAGAGCTCAGTTCCTTCATGCCAAGCCCCTCCCAGAACAGAGTGAAGCCCCTGACCTGGGCCCTCTCTCCCTTTGACTCTGGGGGACGGGGACGAGCAGTGGAACAGCCCATCTTCTATCCTGTAGCTCCTGCGGCCAGGCTGAGCTCTTCCCCCAACTTTGTTTTCTCTCCTGTTCTCAATACACTCTGCCTCAAATCCGTCTTGCTTCTTTCTTTCTTCTATGCTGCTGCTGCCATGGGTTACGGCTCCCTGGCTCCTGATTCTGGCTGGGGCAGTGGAGTGGGACTGGTCAGCTACTGTGTGTGAGTGTAGTGTGACCTTGCGTGCTGTCTCTATCTGTTGTGTGTTTGGATCTGCTGTGGCTAGAGTCGTGTGCTGTCTGGGAAGTGAGGGCTGCCCTTTATCTTTCCCAGGTAAGCCTGAAGGGACCCAGAACCCCCAGCAAGTAACCTTCTATTTTCTCCTTCCCCCAGAGTCTGGCTAAAACTGTTATTGAACACGGGGGAACCATGCTGCCCCTTATGGCCCAGGTTTGTTTGAGTTCTTGAAAAACTGAATTGAAATGCCTTTTGCCAGACAATTTGCTCTCCAGTTCCCACAGGTCCCCTCCCCTTTCCTATTATCTAAATTTGGCATTTCTCACATTCTTCATCATCATGGCCTGGCTCCCAAAAGTGCCAAGTTTCCGCCCTTGGTGGAGAGGAAAGAACTGCTAGATCTGTACCTGGTTCCTGTGTGACCTTGAACAACCCTTTCCATCTCTGGCCTCAATTTCTCCTTCTGTGCAAAGATAGGATTGCAGAAGGTGGTTTGGGAGCTCTACTGGGTCTCTGCTAGCGAATGGCTGACTCTGCTCCACCTTCATCCCACACACAAGCCCCGCGGTGGGGCTGGGCCTGGGTTGACTAGGTGCTACTTCCTCAATTTTCCACCTACTGCATTTCCAAGGAACTCAGCATATATGGTGCATTTCCAATTTGACAGAGAGTGAACAGTTCTGATTTTCTGAAGCTCCCCCATCCCTCACATGCAGTCAGTCCCCAGACATGGAGTTAATATGAGGTCAGGTCTGGCCTACCTCCAGATGTTGAGGAACTGCTCACCACTACCCCCCGCATTCCATCCTATGCTCGAGCTGTTCCATTTCAGTCTTGGCTGATCCTGTTCCTCCCTCCATTTGTTGGACCCAGCAATCCCCTCGTGGCAACAAAAGGCAGAGACAACACTTTAGAGTTTTGGACAGTTATTGTAGCTCCCCCTGCCCCAGCTTCCTCTTCTTGTTGAAGAGCGTTGGTTCCTCTGCCTTGATGGCTGTTGACTGGCTTGGGTCATGAACTCTTGTCCACACCTCTCTGCTCAGGGGGGCACTATAGTTGGGTATAGGACATGCCCGAAGACACCCTGAGATTCTGGTTTAGCCTCTAGTCCTTCCTTTCTGGTCAGGAGCTCCCTCTAAGCTCCTCTCCCTGTGATGTGGGCTCTCCTTCTTCAGGCGGCTTGACTATACACATCCCAGGATGTGTCAGACACAAAGCTGCTCTCAGGGCCTTTGGCTCAAACACATACACAACTATGTCTCTGGGATGAAAGAGGGTTCTCATGCTGAGTCTTAACCTCCCTATTCATGCTTGTGAGCTTGGATGCCCCCAGGAGGTCTCTAAAGGTCACTGCAGCATTACCAATCCATGAAGCACTTCCTCTTCAGGCTATTGCATAACGTTCCTCTTTAGGTTAAAGGGCTCTGATTCTGAGTCTGGGTTCCTCCAGCAGCTGCTGCCCTCTGTTTGGAGAACACTGTATAATCTGTGCCTATGGCCTCCCTTTTCTGGGAGCAACTAGATTCTCAATTGGTTGAAAGGATGACTTGCTTGGCTGTGGCTCATTGCTGATTGGACAAAACAATGGACGTTGTGGATGGTTCTAGATTCTGACTGGGTAGGAGGCAATGAATAGACTGGCTAGCTGGGGACTCCAATGGATGGACGATTGATGGTGAACTTGGATTGGATTGGGAGCCCTAGTAGCCTGGTTACTGCTGGAATCTTCTTGGATCTACAGGAACAACAATTGGGATGGTTTGAGAGATACTGATTACAGGAGATATAGCCTTTGAGCAGCAGTTAGAGTCCCCTACCCCATTTCCTGGGGTAGGGGAGGGCACAGAATACACTGGGCTGCTGTCTACACCTCTGAGCTTCATTTCCATCATTAAGAAACTGAGTGTGATCACACCAGTTTGTTGTGAGGAATCAATGAGAGATAAAGGATGAAAATGAACCCTGTAGACAGGCAAGTCCCTGAACGTAGGAAACAGGTAAGGCAGCACATAGGTGAGTAGTGCTTTATAACCTCAACCATGTCCACCCTCTGGATCTCACAGAGCCATACTCTCTCCTGGTGCCAGCAAAACATCCAGCAAGGGGAAGAACAACTCATCTTCCTTTTGTGTTTCCATCTGTCAGTAGGAGCCTCCTCCCTGCTCAGGAGTCAAGGAAAAACAAGGAGGTGATCCCAGCAAAGTAGCAAATAATTTGGGGCTGAGAGAGTCTTTCACTAAGTCCAACCTTAATAGTAGCTAATAGTTTTAAATTTAACTTTTTTGAAAAGATAATACATCCATATAGTTCGAAAAGTCTAAACTACTATAGAAAGTATTGCCTTAAAAAGTCTTGTGCCCAACCCCTGTAGCTGTATGCCCTGAATATGTTGGCCCCACTTCCTAACAGGTAACCACTCCACTCTCTCTCTGTGGTGACTAACATCTTCTATCCAGCGCTTTCCTACAGGGAATATGCTAGTACATGTTAGGTTCTTCTACATGAACTATCTCAATCCCTCTACAATGTATCCATTTTACAGAGCAGGAAACGGAAGCCCAGAGGGAACAAGCAGCTGGCCCATTTCTCCCAGTAATCTAGCCTTTTTTTTACCCCTAGTCATCTGCCTCCTGGTTAAACGCAGAGGCCCAACCCCAGATAAGGACGGCTTTAAAAAACATTCTGGGCTGGAAGGTGTGTTACCTGCGTTTCATTGCAGTCTCTACCTGATTTTGGTTGGTGCTTTCTTACCTTTATAGAGAGGACAAATCAAACTCAGTCCCTTCCACAATCCTGGTCCAGAGGACCCCAGCACTAAATGCCTGCCCGCATCCTCTCTGCTTTCTCCCCAGGACCGCCAGGAGAGCCTGCCTACCTCCCCGCCCTGGACGCCGGGAGCGTCCAGGCCCCCCAGTAGCCTGGACGGCTGGGTGAGCCCAGGGCCGTGGGAGCCGGGTCGCGGGAGCAGCATGGGAAGCCCCCCGCCGCTGCCGCCGCCGCCCATGTCTCCCTCGTGGAGCGAACGCTCAGTATCTCCGCTGCGACCCGAGACCGAGGTGCGTCCGCCCAGCCGCCAGCTGCAGGCGCTCTTGGCGCGAAATATCATCAACGCCGCCCGGCGCAAGAGCGCCTCCCCGCGGCCAGCGGGCACCGAGAGTCTGAGGCCCTTCTCCCCGCCCAGGGCGCCGCCGCCGCCGCCGCCGCCGCCGCCGCCGCCGCCGCCGCCGCCGCCGCCGCCGCCGCGCATGCGCTCGCCGCAGCCCGCCCGCCCCAGCGCAGGGCTGGCACGCGGGGCGGCGTTCGCTCCCATCCCGCCGAGCCCCTTGCTGTCAGGGCCCTCGCCTTGCGACAGTCCCCGGAGCCCGCTGCCGGCGCCGCCCAGGCCCTTTTCCTACCGCCGCTCGCCCACGGACTCCGACGTGTCCCTTGACTCCGAAGATTCTGGAGTTAAATCGCCTGGCATCCTCGGCTACAACATCTGCCCCCGCGGGTGGAACGGTAGCCTGAGGCTCAAACGCGGCAGCCTCCCGACCGAGGCCTCCTGCACCACCTAAAGCCCCACCCTTGGAGGGCCGAGCCGGAAGAAGAGTCATCAGGGTTGGGGGACCCCTGCACCTCGACCCTAAGGGCTCTGGCCTTATTGGACAGCCCCAGAGATCAGTAGTGAGGAAGGAACGCTCTGGGATTGGGAACCCAAGCTTGGGTTCTAGTCCATGCTCTGTTCTTCAGTGGTGTGACCCTCAGGTAGACCCTTCCTCGGTCTGATCCTCAGCTTTCTCATCCCTTTAATGCAGCTTTGGACTAGGCTGTCTCCAGACATCTAGATTTCCCCTTCCATCAGTACACACACACTCTAGTGCCTTGGAGGATGCACTTGTGCATATGGAAACTTGGACTTGCTGCATTCTAGGGTTCCACGCTCCTTCCTCTCTCTCTGCTCTCTGGAGTCTGGCAAATAAAGGGTATATTCAGAAGAACCTAGGCCATGTCCCAAGTCCAGGCCCTCACTTGACCACCCAGCTCCCTGGCACCAAGTCCCAGGCAGGAGCAGCTGTTTTCCATCCCTCCTCCGACAAGCTCTATTTTTACACAGTGACCTTTAGAGAGATCTCCCAGGCCAGCTCAAGGTGCCTTGCTGGTCCCTCTGGAGAGGAGCAGGAAGATTCTCCCTAGGCCCTGCCATGCTCTTGTCTCTATCCCAGGTCAGACTGTCCAGGTCATCTTCTTTGCAGGCAGGACAATTATTTTCTGTAGGTCTTGGTCTTGAGCCTCCAGCCTGCTTGTCTTCTGGCAGGTTTTGGTCTCAAAGCTGTGTTGAAAAGAAGAAATATAGAGCTCCCCTGTGGCCTAACCTGATTGCCTTCAGTTTGGGTTTGCCTATTTGGAAAGATGGAGGCCAAGAGTTCCTGGCTGTGGCCAGGATGCACAGAGGAGAGTCTGCAGGGGATAGATTGACTCAGATGACCTCCAAGGGCTCTTCCAATCTTCGGATGCATTCCAGGGTATTAGAAAGTGGGAGGGTGGTGGTGATGCATCAGCTAGGCTTGAATTCAAGGGCAGATGAGTTTAGGTGGGTGAGTGAAGAGTTAGGTCAGAGTCTATGTTTCTGGCCACCTAGGTAGTATCTCCCTCTTCAGTTTTAGGGCCCAGTTCCAGTGTCCATATCATAACCAGAAGAGTGGACACTGTCCCACCCACCTCTTTACCATTGCAGTCTGACCTATCATGCCTGGTCTAGTGACCCTGGGGAGCCTAGCTACTGGCCCTAGCCTGTCCCTTAAACCTTAGTGGCTGTAATTCCAGTCCTTAGGAGGGAACCAGAGAAGAATGTGGCTATTCTATAGTTTCTATAGCTGGATGGTATCCCCTAAAAGTTCAAATTATCAGCTTCAGAATACTTTGCCAGAATGCACAAGGGTGGTGGCTGGAACTGGCTGAGGATTAAGTGTATGTAGGTGAAAGACTATTAGGATGTTGCTAAAGATGTGGAAGGTATGATTTTGGTTTAGGGGTAGACTTGCCCACCAGCAGGGTAATGTTAGTCCCAGAGCTTCCTGTGTAAGGATAAGGAAAGCAGGGGTCATGATGGAAGAGAGTTGGGGTTGGGATGGGGCACTCTGGAATAAAGGAGTGATCCCAGAGGGTTCCTAGGGCCTAAGGATTGGGGACACAGGCCCTGTTGGTGGGAAGATGAGATGGACCTCATCATTTAATAAGTGACCATATTTACCAAAGCTCCTACCTGCTGCAGGGATCTTTGTAGCATAGGAAACCAGGACTAAGTACCTCCCAGAGAAGAGATACTTAGGTCTCTGGCTGATGCAGTGGCATAGAGGATCCATTTCTGCCTGCATTTCTCCACAAAGTCAGCAGGAGGCAGCCTTAGGAAGCCACACTACTTTGTTCTCTCCTTGTGATTGCCTCCTTCCCCACCCTTACCTGTAACCCTCTAGAGATTGCTTGTGTCCTGCCTCTAGCCTCCTGTAGAATTCAGCTAAATAAATGCTTCCTTCATTCTTTTGCCTTACTGTGTCGTTTTTGACTTATCTAAAGTCCTTCCTTTCTCCTTAAGCATGGCATAGTCCATGGGTCAGTGGGTGGGTGGAAATACCTGAGACACATGGGCTAAGTGCTTGGGAATATGCAGCCATGGGGAGGGATGGGGAACAATGGAAAAACTTAGAACCATAGAAGTCCGTGGGTTGAAATCCTGGTTCCATCATTTAACTGGTTAGGTGGCTCTGGGCGAGCCCACTCCTGCAGGCCTCAACTTCCCCATCTTTATAATTGGGAGAGTGAGACTGCATAACATCTCAGGATGGTATTTCCCAGGCCCTGACTAGATGGCATTGTCACTAGGCAGGAAGAACCTAGCTGTGTCAAGGCTCAGTGCTTTGGGGCTGCTTCCTCATGGCAGGTCAGGGATCCAGGGCAGGAAGAGGAGCCATTATGAGAAGTCACATCTGAGTCTGGACACTACTGAGGCCAGGACCCAGACCATCAGGACTATTCTTCTCCTTAGGGCATCCTTTCCCCAAAGAAGGGTTTGTGGCCTACTCCTAGGTGAGGGTAAGCCTTCCCTGGGGACATGTCTTGCCTTTCCTCTCTAGACTCTCAGGCCCTGCAGACACTCGGCAGAGGAGCCTGAGGGGCAGAACCACAGCACACTCCAGACTTCTCTTCCCACCAGGCATCAGAAATATGTCCTGGACCATCTGCACCGACACACAGGCATGTGTGCTCCTATCCCCTCTGTGCCCACACTTTACTGGGTGTGGTTTGTGTACCTCTGACCCATGCACGAATTCCGCTGGAACCTCTGGTTTCTACTGTTGATTTCATCCTGGTCCCTGATACCTCAAACTGAGTTCATCCCAAATGAAGCTCTGCCTCTGACTCACCCCGGCCTGCTTCTCCTGGTTACTTACCTTGGTTCTCAAGCCAGACACCAGTGTCATGGGTGGCTCCTTTTTTCACCTCCCACTTCCAATCCCTTTCCAAGACCAGGTGATTCTCCAAACACTCCTCAATGCCCCTCTTCTTTCTCTTTCCATTCCCTCTGTCCCTGCCCAGGCCAGCCACCCCCATCTCCTCCCTGGCTACCCTTGGCAGCCAGGGGTATCTGCAGAAAAGGCCAATCTGACCATTACTGCACCAGTTTTATCTTAGCAGCCCTTCACAATAGTTTCCTTTGGAGAAGCTTGCTGTGGTCTGGTCCCTGCCCACTGGTCAGGCCCCATTTTGCAACACCACCCCACGTCCCTGGCTCTGGCTCTATTTGCCAACCTCTTACCATCTTTACGTGTGCTATGTCCTCTGTCTGCACTGCCCTTACCCCTCTCTGCCCCGTACACTCTCACTCATCTTGAGGTCCCATACAATTGTCTCCTCCCCTGGGAAGCCTTCCCAACCTCCAGGCTGAGTTGGTGAGAGGCTCCCCGACTCCCCTGGGCTCTCTGTGGGGAAGAAACCTTTCCCATGATGCATCACAAGGTTTGTTTACTGGTCTGAGTTTGAGCTGGCTGAGCAATTTGAGGACAGGGCCCTGACTTATTCATGTTTAGTTCACAAAGAGAGGAGAGGCTTAGAGAATGTAAGAAGGTGGAGGGAGGGATTGAGAAGCGGAGGAAGGAAGGAAATAAAGGATAAGCCAAGCAAAGATATTATGGGACAGCTCATTAATTCATCCATTCACAAATTCATGTATTCAACAAATATCTATTGAGTTCCTATCAGGCACTGTTCTGGGCGCTAAGAATATGACAGTAACAAGCTGAAGTGAGGAGCAGCTGATTCTCAGTATTTCCAGGTGACTTGGACAAATGCCTATATGAATGTGTGTACCCGTGGGTGTAAGTACTTCTGTCTGCAAGGGCCTGCTGCCGGAGCACCTGTCTTCCCTAGGGCCTGGTGCTTTTAGCATCTGGCCCCGGCTCCTGTTGCAGCCCGAAATAAGGCTGTGACCCACGACAAGACAAGAATGATTCTCGTCAGCTGAAGCCAGAGCTGGCTACAGGGCACACCCCGATAACTGACTGCTGACTGCGGACTGTGACAGACACTGACCACACAACTCTCAGTTTCCCGATAGAGGTGTTAATCTTGAGGGTCGGACACTCCTTCCTGCCCACTGTGGTTTCATCCTCTCAGGTACCAGGATCCTAAGGGAGCTTGGGGAGCTGTGGGGAGTGGGTGGAGGAGGCTAGGCAATTCCCAGAGTACCTCTTCCCCCAGCAGGGTCAGGGCCCTGCAGCAGATCCGGGGAGTTGGGAGGAGAGGGAACTCTAAGCTCTAGATTTTCTCCATTATATGGGGAGGGGTTGGGTAGGATTAAAGTTGGAGGGTAGGTGATGGTACTTTTCAGGACTTCAGGATCATTAGGTAGTGGAGGGAAATAGCTTCCTGTCTGTAAATCAGGACTCCTTCCCAGTACCTGTGAATTCTGGTAAGGGGATCATTTATTCAGAAATAGATCTGTGGACTGTGGCATTCTAAAGGGTCATAGTGGGGTACTCTCTGTCGTCTTTTGACCCTTGTCCCAAATGTGTGTAGACACACTCACGTTTACATAAAATTTGAGCAGTTCATGATGCCCTGGAACCCATTATTGATGCCCGTGATTTAGCCCAACCCTCTTAAATGACATAGCGGGCAACTGAGGTACAGAGCTGGAGAGCTTCTTATTCACAGTTGCAGAGGAAGTCAAGGCACTGGCTGGGGTTGTTCAGCTTAGGGCCCACTAGCCCAGGGCCCTATGCAGGTGTGTGTGAAAAACAGATGGGGGCAGACTGTTTCCTGAGGGAAGAAATGTGGAAAGACCTGAAGCCAAGGACAGGGGGATTGGCATGGGTGGTGAGTCAGGGAGCCCAAGGGCACTGCCTTCTTTCCTAGGGATAATATGGGTAATCTGGGTTTGGGGCCTGCAGGGTTACTCTGAGGCTCTGGGACTCATTTTAATCATAAATCACTGCCAAGATTCCTGGAAAGTGCCATGAGATGAAAAAGGGACATGGAGGAAGAGGAATAGGACAGAGCAAGAAGAGAACACTGTGAAATATGCCCAGGGTGGGGACTAGGGGAGGATGGGTGTTGAATCATCCTCAGGGTCAGGCTCAGGGTCTGGAGGGCAGCACCTGCATGCAGCCCCCAGAGTAGCCCCAAACTGATCTGCGTTCTCTCTCTCTCCAATTTAAGCCTCCAACCTCTGTCAAACTCTGATTAGAGTTCTTCCAGGTCAGAAGATGACAACAGTGCCTAAAACCCAGCCTCCCCATCCCTGGTGTTGCAGGCCTGGGTAGAAGCCCTAGAGACTGGCCTAGCCCCTGAAGACAGAGTGCCTGCCTAGCAACTTGGACCCTGATTTGTGTGACCTCACGCACCTCCTCTGTCCTCCCTGGGCTCAATCTCCTCCATTGTACAAAAACACCCTAAAGGCCCTCCCCTCCCAGATAACCCTTGCTTGTGATTTTGGGGTGGGCCAAGACCATTCAGGGCTGAGGCTGGGTGGACCAGGGACTTGGAGGAGGTCAGGGGAGGAAGGGAGCAGCCTGGCCCATCTGTGGGAGTGTCTCCTCCACAGGATGATCCCCAAGGAGCAGAGGGAGACAGTGATGGCTGCCATGGGGGACCTTTCTGGACCAGGTAAGGTGGGCCCACACTATGCTTTCCTCAAACTCCTCCCTTGGTCCCAGATTGTAGACCCTCAGGCCTGCTGCCCCAGGCCTGGCAAGAAGGTGTGAGTTCCAGAGCCCTGAAGGAGTGTTTGTGGAATCTGCCACCTTGGCTGAGGCACTTCCTGAGGCTTTGGAGAGCCCTGCCCTTATGTCCACAGACCAGGAACTGAGGTCGAGTACCCCAGAGTGGGCCCTGACCCCAAGATGACCCTGGCCTTGGTCCCAGGTAAGGTCTTCCTTCTGCCCTAAATCAATCCTTGAGGCCTCTGGGCCCAGATCAACTGTACCCTTAAGCTCTGGTCTATTTGTTCAAACTTATGGTACCTGTGGGTCTCATGTAGGCCTCAGGATGACCCAGGTGGCTCAGCACAGGACTCAAGACTAGGGGTTGGGGATACTGTGGCAGGATGGCAAGAGTAGACCCCTCAGTTAAATTCAAAACCCTCTTACTTAAAAGCTGGTTCATCTAATAAATAAATCATTTAAAATCATGTTTATCAACTTTATAAGACCTCTCTTCATGAACTCTTGGTATAGTTTTGGATTCCGTTTATTTGGTCTACATTAAAGCATTTAAAATATTTTAAAAATTAATTCAACTAAATGGGGACTCTCGAGGTCTAGTGTGAGCCACAGTGGTTTAGTGTTGTGGGTTGAAAATAAAGATTCACGACATCTACCCCCAGGGACTCTGATTTCATAGACCTGGGGCAGGGGCCATACATTTTCCTTTTGGTCAGGTGTTCAGGTGACTTCAATGCAGGTGACAGCAGGCACACTCTGAGAAAAGCTTGTCCAAGAGTGCAGCTGGCCTCTGTCAGAGTCCTAAGAAGCAGTCAGTCATGTTGTGTGGCTTTATGTGTGATTCAGCCCTTTAATCTATTTTAGTTGGTGTCACGTTTCTTTTTGTCACCTATAATTTTTTGTGCTGAGATACGCAAACATCTCAAGGCCTTCACACTTTAGCTAAAGAGTGAGGGAGTGCCTTCTCATTTCCCTTTCTAAGTAATCAAGCAGAGTCCTCTAAATATTGACACACATTATGCCAAGCTTTAAATATATAATTTGTTGACTATTGCCAAGTCACTAATTAAAGAACATTTTGAAATGCAAGAAAAATAGGAAGGAAAAATAAATCTCATGGTCTCATCACTTAAAAACAGCCATCATAAAGTAGTAAAATAATAGAAACACTTATCCTTATTGTGGAGGCAAACACAGGAGCTTTTATGCTTTGTCATTGGAGCCTCACAACAATCTACAAGTTCGATATTATTATTCCCATTCTGCAGAAGAAAAAAAAATCTGAGGCTCAGAGAAACTAATGTTTACACCTCTGGTAGGCAGTGGAGCTGGGATTTGACTTGAGACTTCTGTCTCCCGGGTTGCTTCTTCTACGTGGTTATGCAAAGATTATATTCATTTTTAAAAGCATTCAGACAAAATAACATGAACGACTTTGAAAGTTAAAGTTCCTCATAATGGGACTATCTGGACACAATCACCGGTAACACATTTGTCTTCTGTCCACATATATTTATATAAACGCATATACACATATATTTATATAAATGCATATTCACTTAGCAACATACCAGAAATTCTTTGCACACTTGAGTGATTTATCTTATCGACTTCCTCCCCCCAGGTCCCCTGCGTGTGGACCTGTCATATGCACTTAATCAACCTTTAATGGTGGTCACGAGGGCTGATCTTGATGCAGGTGAATCGCAGCACCAGGTGGTGCTCAGTGTTGCTGCAAGCAGCCACATACCTCTCCCCAGTCTGTGCACTCTCTGTCTCTTAGATGACTTTGGCCACCTCTCTCCTTCAGCCTCTCTTCCCACACCTCCATTCTTAGCTAGTGACCTTGCTTGTTTCACTGAGAAAAATCTGGTAGCTCAAAGAAAACATCTGCCAGCCACCCCCTGCATTACATCTATTCACTGGTTTGCGTCTGTGCCACTGTTTTCAATCTCTCCCTGCCTGAGGGGGTGGTGAACTCCGCTCGCACAGGGTGCCAGCCCTTCTAGCTGGACACAGGACACCTGCTCTCCCCCTTCTTGGGCTCAAGGACATTCCTCCAGCAATCTCCCTTGATTGCATTATCAAATGTTCCCCACAGCTAACACACATGCCATCATCTCCTCTTTACAAAGAAGCTCCTCGGATCCCAAGCTGCCAGCAGCCACGGGCCTTTGAAGCACAGCTCCTGCACGCAGCTGTCTGCTTTTCTTCCCATTCTTCTTTTTGACTTGTCACATGCCAATTTCCAAACACACACATAAGCAGAGGGTGCCATGGTCCCGTTTCCTGGATCCCAAAGCTAATACCAAAGAGCACGTCATTTCATCCCCTAAGTTCTTCAACATACATCCAAATAATAAAAAGTCATATCCTTACATGCCGCAAAAATTATTTGCACATTCAACAAAATTAGCAGTAATGAGTTAATACTATCTGATAACCAGTCCCATATTCAGCTTTTTCCAATTTTCTAGTTTGTTCTATCAGAATGTAAACAAGTGTCATAGTTTTTTATTTGGTTGCTATGTCTCTTAAATCTCTTTTAACCTAAAACAACCCGCCCCTTTTATCCCATGTTGCTCACTTGTTTGAAGAAAGCAGGCCAGTTGCCCTGTGGAGCGTTCCAAGTCCTGGATTTGGCTCATTGCTCCCTGGTGGTATGTTTAAACTTGTTCCCCTCTCCATTTCTCTTGAATCCTCTCCAGTCAGCCTTTCACACTCAAATGCTCCATAGAAACAGTGTTAGTGAAGATTGCCAGGGACTATGTTGCTGGGTTTGATAGTCAATTTTCAGTTTTCATCTGACTTGACAAATCAGCCGCATTTGACTCTGTTGGTCACTTTATCATCCTTGAATCTTCCAACATTTGGTTTCCAGGACACCACCCTCTTTAGATTCCCCCCACCCTTCTAACTGCTCCTTCCCAGGCTCCAGGACTGGTTCCTCTCCTCTTTCTAAATGTTGGAGACCTCAGGGCTCAGTCTTTGGCTCTCTTTATCTTTTCTCATTTCTTCCTGATCTTTTTCATCTTTCCAGCTTAAAATATCATTTGATAGAGCTGGCACATGAGCCTATGTTTTTCTGATTTTATTTTGACTAATTAATTTCCTCTGTGCTGGGATTTGAACCCAGGGCCTTGAACATGCTGGGCAAGTGCTCTACCACCAAGCTATACCCCTAGTTCTGTATCTGTTTTCAGAGTGGGGCAGCAATGGCCATGCTGCCCCACATAACCTTCCCTGCCATCCTGTCACTCTGTTCACCAAAAGGCTTCCCTCCTTAGTCAAATGTAGAGCTGTGCATTTTGCTGGCAGGGAAAGCATAGATTTGGGGGATGGGGTCTCAAACTACTAAGGAAAGCTATCAGCCCAAAGAGAAATCCTAACCATGTTAAGAGAAATAAATGTAATGTTCTACATTAAAAAGCAACAAAATACTATTCATAAGCTCATGATTCTCCATTAAAAAAAAAAATCTCCAGGTCAGTTTTCTTTCATGAACACTAGAGTCACACATCCATCTCCGGCTCAGTAGCTCCACTCGGAGCTCAAACTGAATTTTGAAGACAATTGGGAGAGTTTGAATATAGACTAGATATATTAGATTAAACCCAAATGTGTTCACTGGGAAAAGTGGTGCCTCTCTAATTGATTAAAAACAAGTTGCATTGCATGTTTGCTATGATTTCACTAAAAACTCCCATGTGAATATGTAGTTATTGAAAGGCATGAAATGTTGCAGTGTTAATAGGGCAATCTTTGAGTGATAATGTTATTGTTTTACTTATGACTATATTTTCTAAATTTTCGATGCACATTTATGTTTTTATGGTAATAAGAGACTATTTTTAAACTTAAAAAGAGAGCTGGACATGGTGGTGCACACCTGTAATCCCTGCTACTCAGAAGGCTGAGGTAGGAGGACAAGTTCAAGGCCAGCCTGGGCAACACAACAAAGTTCCATCTCTAAAAAAAATTAAAAAGTGTATACCTAAAACCAAACTACTGATTTTTCCCCAAACTTTCTTAGCCTTAGTCTTCCCTTAGCCTTTCTCATCTCATTGAGCCCCTTCTGGTGACTCAGGTCAGAAATCTTGTAGTCGTCTCTTCTCCTCTCATATTCCATATCTGTGGCTTACATTTAAAAAATATTTAGAATTTGACCATGGCTCACTAACTTCATCACTATGGGCAAGAGTAGGAGATTCATGAAATACATACAAATGGCCAAAGAACCTGTGAAACAATGCTCAACTTCACAGAATATCATGCACAACCAATTAAACTTTGAGAAGTCATCTTTGCTCATCAGGTGGGCAAAGATTCCAAAGAATAGTGCCTCCCAGTGTCCATGAGTGTGAGGTGAAGCAGGCATTCTCACACGTAGCTTGTGATGCTGTGACAGGTGCAGAGGGGTAGTGGTCAGGAGTGCCTTGGTTGTTGGATGGTAAGAGCCTGCTCTGGCCTCTCCTGGCAGTCCCTTCACTGGACTTGGGGAAGAAGCTGAGTGTGCCCCAGGACCTAATGATAGAGGAGCTGTCGCTTCGCAACAACCGAGGATCCCTCCTTTTCCAGAAGAGACAGCGCCGTGTGCAAAGGTTCACCTTTGAGCTTGAGGCCAGTCAGCGGGCGGTGAGTAAGCCTCCGTTGTGCTCATGGGGAAACTGAGGCCAAGAATGAGCCAGACAGAGAGCCTGGCTGAGGACTGCTGGACCCTGGAGTGTTCCTCAAGCTCCGGATGGGGGAGAATGATGCTCTCACCTGACTGAACCCTTGTTTTTGCTGTGTGATCCTTGAAAAGTGTTCTTGCTTTAAGCATCTCTCCCCAGATTCAAAACCTAAAGTGCACGGGGCAGGATGAGCTGTGGCGCGATGGGGCTCTGGCTCTACCCAAACTGCCAAAGAACAAGTGCTCTGGGTTAAAGTTGTAGGGGGCAATTCAGACTTGAGTTTGATCTAAGATGGAAAATGCAGAATGCCTTTTAAAATTTATTCTTCCCACTGGAATAAGGAAAAGACCATGGAACAATCCTCTGGCAGAAAAACCAGTAAGGGATGGCTGATTCAAAGGTTTGGAAAAGGCCGCAGGCAGTTTTAGGTACTTCTAATGAAACCAGAGATGTTTTATCCACACTCCATTCTCCATTCAATTTCTGGGCTGCTCAAGAGGCAAGTGAGGGGGAATGATGTGACAAGAACAGGCATGCCCAAACACCTAACCGCTGCTATGCACCTGAGGCAGTGCTAGCCAAGTGCTTTACAGTTTAGCCTTACGTAGAATCCTTAGAGGCAGGCGAGGAGGCCCGCTTCAAAAGGAAGAAAACCGAGGCTCACGGAAGCACATTCAGACTCCACAGGGCAGCGGCCGTGAATACGCGTCGACTGGCCTCTGTTCTGAGCACTGAGCTTAGTGTTGTAAACCATTCTTTTTTTTTAAAGACGGAGGGGGGGGGGGAATCAACTTTATAGTTTTTCCTATGGCTTTCGTTGTTCAGACACTTCGCTGTGTACGTGGGTGCTGGGGTTTGAACCCGTGGTCTCGGGCGTGCTGGCAAGTGCCTTAACCGCTGAGCCAGCGCCCCAGCCCCGTGTGTTGTAAACTATTAATTCATCCTTCCAAGATCCCCTGGAGGTCAGTGCTAGGGTTTTGCCTTTTTCTTTCGCTTTTGGGTGGAGGAGGGAACCCCGGCACCTTTCCCGCCTGGTCCACCCCCAGCCCCGGTGCCTGCCAGCGCTTTATTTGCACACGTTTACCCCCGTCCCGCAGATCCTGGCCGGAAGCGCCAAGAGAAAGGTCCCTGGAGCAGAGGAGCCGGGAACGGTGAGCGTGGAGGGAGACCCCTGCGAGAAGGGGCGGGGCAGCTGGCTGCGCTGGCTGCCGCTCTGAGTGCCCGGCCCTGTGCCCAGGTTGCCAATGGCCCCGAGGGGCAGAACTACCGCTCGGAGCTCCACGTCTTCCCGGCCTCGCCCGGGGATCCCGAGGACGCCCACCCAACAGCCGCATCGGCGGAAGGTGACCGTAGCCCTAGCGCCCTGGCGCCAGGTAAGTGGCCGCTTTGGGTCCTGGGACCCGGCCTGGAACCCGGGAAGCGACCGTGGACGCGCGCGCACCCTTCCCTCCCCCATCCCCAGATCAGAACACGAGTCCAGAGAGTCGCAGCAGAGTGCCCAAGGTCACACAGCAAGTCAGAATCCGAGGCCAAACTAGACCCTGCGTCCCTAACTCAAGGTTCACTTGCTCCAGTCCTCCCTGTTTCCTGGGATGAGGGAGGACTGGAGCAACTGCAGCATTCGCTTTGCCACTTCTCTTTCCTAAGTCCGGTCTTCCTGTGACAACTGCGTCCGCTGGGTCGGGATGAGAGTCGGGGCGGCTGAGCCAGAGCACTGGCTCCTGTTCCGCCCGCCGGGGCCCCCAGCCTGCTCCTTCTACCGCAGGCTATGCGGAGCCCCTGAAAGAAGTGCCGCCGGAGAAGTTCAATCACACCGCCATCCCCAAGGGCTACCGCTGCCCCTGGCAGGAGTTCATCAGCTACCGGGACTACCAGAGCGATGGCCGAAGTCACACCCCCAGCCTACCTGACTATCGCAATTTCAACACGTAAGGCCAGACTGGGCAGCCCGGGCAGTTTGGGGGAGAGCCCAGGATGGTACACGGGTACCGCAGCAGTAGCCTGAATTTCCTGAGTACTTTCTGCCAGGTCTAGTCCCAGCACTTCATATGTATTTATTGAGGTCTTTCTAGAGCATTTCCTCTGCACCTATTGGGTGCTTGATAAACTAGGAAGAATGATTGGTATAGGTACCACACATCTTGTTGCATCCTCACAAAATGGGGCAGGGTCACCATTTTCCCTACCCTGCCAATGAGGAGACCCAGGCTCAGGAACAACCTGTCCAGAGTTTCAAAACAAGGGAGAAGCAACAGGGCTGGGATTCAAGTCTGGGTTTGTGTGACTCCAGAGCTGTGTCTTGTTCTTCCTCACTGCAATGGCTCACCTCTATGATGGACATTGACTGTTCTGTCCTTCACCATGGAGAGCCCCAGATTTCACCAGCCATAGGCCAGCCCAGCCTTTTACTTTCACCAACGGTGTGGAAGAGACCTACAAGGTGACTTTGAGGCTGCCCAAAGGAGGGTGGGGCTGGAGGTCAGGGCCACAGAGGAGTGGCTTATACTGGCTTAGTGCATAGAGACTCAATATGCACTAAATGCAGACTGCAGACTTGGCTTTGTAACCTCAGGTGAGTGATTTAACCTTTGAGTCTCCATTGCCCCACCTGTACCTACTTCTTAAGGTTGCTATGAGAATGACATGAGAAGCCATAGGCAAAGTTACTGGCAAGTAACAGGCTCTCAGTAAACAGTAGCTACTGCTACTTCTACTGCGACTATTATTTACAGGCTGAAATGATGGTTGGAAGAGCTAGCAAGGGAGAACTTCAAAGGGACACATTTAATATTTTGCCCTGGGAATCCAAACACAGACCGTATGGAATTGACTTGGAGGAAGGCCTTGCACTGGGGTGCATTTCAATTGCAGTTGGCTGCCTAAACCTGAATCTATTTTTGAATATGCTTTTTTGGCTTAGGCTGCATTAAGTGTGGAAAAGAAGTGTCCACAGAGAGGATGCCACAGTCCAGTTCTTCTGGCATCCGTTCAGACCACACATGGAGACTGTCCGTCTGATAGAGACAGATGGGTGCATGCCAGGGCCTGGCTAGGTCTGGTTATGAGTTACTTTTAGGAAGGACTGAAGGATGGGAATGGGGGGTGCTCAGCCTTGAGAAGAAATGGCCCTGGAGGGTCATTACTGCCCCCAGTCTGTTGAATCGGAGGGCCCTGATGGGAAGAATTGGGCCCAACAGGCACTGTGTGAGCCATGAGCCATTGGCAGACATTCTGAAATTCCCTGCCAGGCAGGGCTGTCCTGTCTCTCTTCCTGGGCCCTCAGACCCTGCCTGCTCAGCTCTTTAAAACCCACAGTAGACACTCAGTCCCAGTGGCAGCCAGCTTGCATGTCCTACCCATCTCCTGCCACTGAGTGACAGGCTTGAGGCACATTCCCACCAGCAGGGGGAAGGCCTTAGGGAGTCCTGAGCTCAGACCTCTTCTGAGACAGAAGGAGCAACTGAGGCATAGAGAGCAGGAAAAGCAGTATTGGTGGCCAAGTGAGGCTCAGAATGCTGGGCTCTGGGCCTTCAGTCAAAGGCCAGACTGTGAGGCCTGCTTGGCTTGGACACTGCCCAACCTGTTCCTGCAGGGCCTGGCCGTTGCTGCCAAAGTTGGGGTGGTCCAGGCAGCAGTGCTTTCCTGGCAGGATCCCAGGCTCTGGCCCAGGGTTTGTCTTTCTACCCCAGAGGCAAGCATTCCCCTCTTCCCACTGGTCTCTGCTGCAGGCAAACACTATGAGCAGGGCTTTATATTTTCCTTAAAATTAAAACATAGTTTTAAAAACACACTCATTTATTCTCTTTGAAAAAAATTGCAAATAAAGGCAAGAACCTTAGTTCACTGTCCTCCAGGTCCGTTTTCCAGAACCCTTTCCAAAAGTAGCACTGTTGTTAGGTTGGCCTGTATGTTTTTGGAACATTTTGTTAAGGCATGTACCTACATATAGAGCTTATGGCATTGGTTTGTGAGTATGCATGTGTTTAATACTTGTATTTAATTTTGTAACTTTTTTTCATTCAACATATGCTTTTGAAATCTCCCACACAATACATGTAGATCTAGTTCTTTCCTTCTAAGCTACAATTTTGTGTCATGTGACACTGTCTTATCCATTCCTTTGCCAGTGGATATCTGGCTTCTTCTGCTTGTCACTAATGCACTGTTTATGTCTACTTCCTTGAGCTTACATGCATGAGCCTCCCTGCACTTAGAGAGGAAGTTGCTGGGTGACAGTTTACACAAATTCAGGTTAAAAAGATCCCACTCAAATTGTTCCTCAAGGGGGCAGCACTAGCGTATGAGTGAAACTTTGCTCCTACCAACACATCAATTTTGCCTCATTATCAAACGATTTCCTTTTGCCAGTTTTTTGGGGAAGAAATAGTATGTCTGTTGTAATTTGCATTTCCCTGGTTCTCTGCTCTTTCTAACCCTGCTTTCTCTCTCCAGTTTGTAGGTATTTTGTTCTAAGGGGAGGTGAGGAGAGGAAGGAAAAACTCTACATCCAGTTCTGCTCTCTTCTGGAGCTTACTGGAGCCTAGAGTTTTGCCTAGGATCAGCCCATTCTGTGAAAACACCACTGCTACCCCAGCCACACTAGGGGCAGACTTGGGAAAGGGCAGAACTGGAGAAACCACAGTACAAAACTTAGCTGTACAGAAGGGGAAATTGAGGTCCAGAGAGAAGCAGGGAGGGGCCACATGACCTGCATGTCAGTGTTTCGCAATCCCTGTCCCACACAGCCCACCTCTCCTGTTGCTCTTTCCCCAGGACCCCCGTGCCATTTGGAGGATCCCTTATGGGGGAGACCACTTCCAGGGCAGGCACCCCTTTTGTCTTGGAGCCCTTCAGTGGCTTGGAACTCCTCCGCCTGCGACCCAACTTCAACAGGGTGGCTCAGGGATGGGTCCGCAACCTCCCAGAATCTGAGGAGCTGTAGCCTCTGTCTGAAGCAACAGTTCCTCAGTCTCCGGGCTCAGGTAGCATCTGGAGCCAAGACGTGGACAGCACTTCACAGTTGATGAAGAGCCTTCATGCAGGAACCATTATTGCAAATGGCATCAAAGGTCACAAAGTTCAGTAGTTTCCAAATGCAGATGTGCTTCAAAATCACCTGGGGATGTTGGTCCTAACAGATTTTTGGCCTTTTCCAGAGTGGACAGTACCAGAATCTCTAGTTCGTGATTCCAGTGTGACTGGGCCACAGTTTGTGTCTTTAGGAACACATACCCATGCCCGTGCTCTTCCACTGCTGCAGCAGCTTACACTCCGTGATGGTGTTGTGCTCACTAGCAACCCATGTGATATTTCTGATAGTTTTTCCTTTTACTGAGATGCAGGTGGTCTTCATCTGTTGGTGCTTTAAGTGTTGACTAAACACCTTCTATGCACCAAACACTGCCAGGCCCAGGCCTCCAGAAGGAAAAGATGGTAGGGAAGACAGATTTGAAAGGAGTAAATCACTTAAGTTTTCCCTACAGCATGCTTACTGACTACTAAGGAACCAAGTGTGTAGCATAAGGGGTCCCTAATCCTGGGTGTGGGGTGGGATTCCAGAAGCTTTTCAGATGATTTGAGTGGGAACTTGGAGGAAGGAGAGTTCATCATGGAAAGAGATGCAGTAGGAGGGCATTCCTGACAAGTGGATGAGCACGTGCAGATGTGTGGAACTGAGCACAGACGCAGGTTGTTCTGGGAAAGAGGCGCTATATTAGGGGTCACCGAGGGCAGAGGTGGGGTTTTAGGGAATGGGTAGGTTTGAGCAATGAATCTCACTGGTTGCAGTGTTGGCGGGGGGGTTACACAGATTGAAGAGGAGCAATGCTGGAAGCCATGAAGTCTGCAAGGGGTGAGGCCTGGATTAGAGGCACAGCTGTGCGGATCAAAAGAAGGGGTTGCCCTGCTGGGTACTTTACAGGTGAGGTGGAAAATGGAGTTCCTATAAGGACTCCTTTCCACTCTCTACTCTGAGCAGGTGCCTTGGTTCTAGAGAGGATGATGGTGGTGGTTGCTTTTTATTGGAGTGTCTAGTGCTTAGGTTGGCAGTAGGTTTTCTACGTACTTGATTCCCAATTACCAGTAGAACCTAAGAGTAAGCAGTTTTTGTACCCACTTTACAAATGTGAATGTTCAAGCTCAAAAGAGGGAAATGACTTATCCAGTGCAGGGTCAAAATGGGAATCTGACACTTTTTACTACATTGGGCAGCCACAAGCCAATGCTCACTCACTCTGGAATCACTAACAGGGATATCTTGCTTTGGAGCTTATAGGTTGAGTGGAGGCTGGGGCATCTGATTGGATGGGATGGGGTTTAATTCTGCAAGCTGTGGGCAAGTCATTTCACATGTCAGACTGTTTCTCTATCTGTAAGATGAGGATGAGTACAGAAACTCCTTTATAGGGTGCAGGACAGAGTACTAAGGGTTCAGTCGTTGTCAGGCTTCTTGCAGTCACTGTTCTTGGCTGGAAAAGATGTTTTTGCAATGGGCTCCGCTTGAGAAGTCAGCTGCTGGGATGACATTGGGGTCAATAAAGCAGACACCTGAAAGACAGCCTCTCATCACTGCAGGGCTCCCTTTGGACAGAGATTCCTCCTCCCTGACTCCAGGCCGGTCATGATAGTGGTTGCATTTTTCCTTTTACTCTGGAGTTTTTCTGGGACTCTTAGGATTGCTTGCAGTCAACGTGTTCTCTTGAATTTGGGGGCTGTTGTTTAAAGTCAAGTTGCCATGAGTTTAAGACCAATCATCAAGGTGTCTGGAAACTAGAAGAGAGGACATGGATTGCCTTGGGTTGGTTCTGCAGTGCTCTGGAAGGTAGCTAGCTGCCTGGCACAGAAAAGACTGGAGGAGATTCCTGCATCCAAAAGTAGATCCTCATTCCTTTCTTCTGATCATGTGACTTGCTGATGTCAAAAAAAGAATGCATACTGTAAAAAATAAAATGTCAAAGTATCGGCTCAACACAGCTCCTCTTATGCACATTCACCTTTTCTCACCCTCCTGAATTCTGCTGTCTTCCTGCATATTAGAAGTAACCACTGATAAGAGTTTGGTCTTTTTAGAATTATAAAATTCTGTGAATGAATATGTTCATATATGCAGAAGCATAGGTACATGGCTATATTTTTAAGGAACTCATAATATGCACATATATTATTAAGGAACTCATAATATGCACATATATTATTCTTCATTCATCAAGTAAAATTTAGATCCTGAAAAATCAGATAATTAACCTTTCATGTAACCTGGGGGCTGAACAAATCCTTCATATAAAACTATTTTTGCTGTTTATGTTCTTTAAATAAATAAAAAGGAACAAGAATAGCCAAAACACTGTGAAACCTGACATGAGACATAGCAGCAACGAACCTCAATAAACTACTGTTACATGAGCCACATGGATACATGTCAGAAACATAATGGTAAGCAAGAGAAGGCAAAGAAATACATGTTTACAGATGCAAGGAAATGTTTAATAAAAAAGTCAGAATGGGAAGAGGGTTTATGAATGTGAAGGGACTCATAAATGCCTCTTGAAGTTTTCTATTTCTAGACCTGGGTGACTGTTATACAAATGTTCACTTTAAAATATTTAATTGTACACCCATTGTATGCATTTTTCTGTGTATATTTTACCAAAATGCCTTTCAAAAAAATTAATGAATAGACCTATCTGAAGAATTAGTCAACTAAAAGTACCCATAATGCTTCACAGAGGTGAAGAAATGGAAAATACAAGATAGAAGTTAAAAGACATGGCAAATAAAAGGAAAATGCTCCAGGCAACATTTTCCAGCAACAATGGAAAACTCTTCTGCAGGAGTACAATGGTTGATCCTGACTGTCAACTTGAAAGATCCCTAGAAAATTCGTTAAGCACACTTCTGAGTGAGTCTGGGAGGGGGTTTCCAGAGAGACTGAGTATGGGCTAGGGAAGACCCACCCTGAGTGTGGGAGCACTGTCTAATAGGCTTGGTGCCTGGATGGAATGAAAAAGCAGGAAAACTTGCATATCCATCCCAGAGGTAAGGGATGGATTTAAGAGGAAAGGGACATGCAATAGGCTTTAAGTAAAGTGGATTCAGATAGATTTTGCTTCCTTTTAAAGTGACTTATATAAGGATGACTTTAAAGGCTGCTATTTATCAACCACCATGTCAGGCTCTGGGCTCAGTGCATTATTTTAACCTCACAACCAACTTTTGACACAAGAACTAAAAAGGCCTGGCCCTTGTTACCATTATGAAATGGATATAATGATATCAAGACAGTTTTAAAACAAGATTTAAAAACTTCACATTTATATATAACTTGTTTTTAACTTCCTCTGATTTAAGTTCAGCTACCAAAGGATAAAGAAAACATATCTAGAAATAAGCCAACATGTGGAAAATTGACCCGTTTTAATTATTTAAAAACAATACAACACAACGTTAAATTTCCCTTACCATCTACAATTTGCTTATATCCAAGCATTCTAAGACCAACAGTTCCCTGCTCAGAAGCAGGGGATGACAATGAGACGCTGAAGACACATAAAGGTGAATGCTGAAGGTGAGTTCCAGCGGCAGGCAGGTCACAAGTCTTCCATCCACACACACTCCAAGGTTTTGTCTTTCAGTTTGTTAAAGGTGTTTTATGGGAAGTTCTTTAAAATAACTTCATCCCAGACACAGATCTATAAACTTTGTTTCTATCTGATAGGAATAAAAAAACAATGTTTGTTTTTGTCTTTTTTTTTTTTTTTTGTGGTGTAGAGAAATAAAACTATCAGATTCCCTTAGTCAGAAATGAGGAAAAGAAAACTGGGCTGTGCTGGGTGCTGGTTTTTGCTTGTCTTTCTGAGCATGTGACTTCAAGAGTTAAATCACACTTAGCCACTACGATGATTAGTACTATTTTTTTTTTAGATGATAAAAAAAAAAAAACCCAATAGACATAAAAGGTCTTTTACCATAGGTCAATTTCGGTACCCCCCCAAAGATACAAAATTAACATATAATTGGGATGGTAACTCCATTGGCTATTCCAATTTACCCATCTGCTTGTCCCCCATACAGGTTCAAGGGGAACAGCAACAGGTGTTCTTAGTAATGTAATCATGGTAACCAGCTGTGTTCATGGCAGCTTATCTGAGGTCCACTGATCCTTTCAATACTTGTAGGGAAGTAGGGCTATGCTTCTCCAACTGCCCCCATCTGAACACATTCAGCTACCATAGGAAACTACAAAGGAAGGAAAAATATATTTATTCCAAGATTCATTTACTAGGATTTTAAAGCGCCCTTTCTTCCATAGAGCTGCAGAGTAGTAGCAATGTGCTACGGACTGCTGTGTTTTCCAGCATGTGCTCCCATCCTCTGAGGGTCCTGAGAAGGATAGTGGATTGGTCCTGGAGCCCTCATGAAAGGAGGGGGTGGTCCCATTGGGTGGAACATGTGTGGCCCAAAACCTGCACATGAGAGAGAATAATTTTGTTAGGCTCGTTGTTCCCTTGACAACCTTTCATATTTCTGAATCTTCCTAAGATCAAAGCCACCTACACATAAACCATGGCTGAAATGGGCTTAAGTAAATGTCACTTCATAAGACTTGCTTAGGAATATCTACCTGTACTATTTCCTTTCACCTCAGTCCAGAACACTCCACAGGACTCAAAGCTTTTGCTAGTATGTCATCTGAACCTCTGTTCTGTATCAAACAATCCTATCAAACAAGACCCAGTCAGGATGTGGAAGGTGAGAAGAAATCAGGCCAACGGTAAGACCATGCATCACTAACCTCAGTGCTTGGTACCAGGATGGAAAGTATTCACACATCAGACTTTTTTTTTTTAAAGGTATCTGCTCTCTGCCACAGAACTGGCCACCTGCAATACTTTACACTGTTTATACGGTCACTGACATTTTCTAGAGCAGTATGCTATAAAAAGTGCCAGTCCTCTAAACCATTCATTACTGCCTCTGACAAGACAAAGATGTTGAGCCAAAATGTAACTCAAATTACATGACCAAGTATGCTGTTTATTCATCTGATGGTCTTTTTTTTGGAATAAGACTTTCTAATGAAGAAAGTATTTCACTGATTTATATTCTGGCACAAGCTAGGTATCTTCTTGTAGATAGTACTATGTGAAATGACAATCAATAACGGCCTACACTTTGAGCACCAATGCTATAAGGGGCATCAGTTAGGATTTAGTTCAGAACAGGGAACAAATTGTTGGCAGATCACTGTAATCACAGCAACATCTATCCTGATCACAAATATATTCAGATATTCAGAAAAGTGGTGTGTTCCTTTTCCTTGGGAAAAAATGAAACATCAGAAACCTCAACCT
This sequence comes from Aplodontia rufa, assembly GCA_004027875.1. Taxonomy (NCBI): domain Eukaryota; kingdom Metazoa; phylum Chordata; class Mammalia; order Rodentia; family Aplodontiidae; genus Aplodontia; species Aplodontia rufa. Next base: position 31,795 of record PVKS010004779.1, read on the forward strand.
ATCAGCTTTACCTACAGAACTACCTACAGGGCAAATGCAAAGGATTTTGCTGCCTTAGACATGGTGATGAGGTGTAGTACCTTCACAAAGACTTCTCTGGGCCAGGAAGGAAGAATGAAGTTACCTGGGGGTGGGGGTGGGGCGATCCCAGGTGGTGGTGGCAGGGCAATGTTCACGACAGCTGGAGGACCACTTGGGGGCAGGTTGAAATAGTTGGCAGAGGCTTCTTCTTCTGCAGCAGGAGGAGGAGGAAGAGCTGGAGAAGAGAACATAGGCAACACTTAGAAGGGAAGACAACTGGCAATACCGTTTCTACCACCTTTAAATCCTCAGAGGGCCTTTTCGGAAGAGAGCTGCTGCAGAAGCCAGCCACACATGTCTCTCTTCTAATAGGGGAACATCAGGGAAAACTCAGCTTCTGAGGTCAGAGGTGTGCACTCACCTCCTGGCAGTCCTGGAACAGGCTCTAGCTTGATCCCAGAGTCTGTGGTTCCGTCCTTCTCTTTTTCTTTTCCCCTGGCTGCCTGGGATCTAGGAGATATGCATGAACACAGGACCATCAGCGCTTTGTCCCACCTTCTCTCATACCTCTGCTTCTCATGTTCCCCAGTCAAATTAAGTTTTCACTCTTTGCCTCTTCTTCAGCAAGTAGTCTTCCCATATATACCAAAGTGCCAAGTGGATACGAGTAATGATTTTGAAGGCAGAAAGATCTGGGTTCAAAACTTGCTAGAATCATCAGTACTAGAAGAGGCAACATATATGTGTTTGGCACACTGCTTAGCACATAGGAAGAGCTCCATAAAGGGAGCTGCTGCTATTATTCACCTCCTCTCTGGTTCCAAGTTGGAAGTTCTCCCTTTGAACTTAAAATTTAGGGCATTTTACCTGTGTCTCTCTTATGCAATCACCACTTTCACACTAAAAATAGTTATTCTTCTGCTTTACCTTCTCTCCCCAACAATCGGCCTCTGAGGGCAGAACTAGGTTTATTATAAACCCTTGAATCTATCTTTCATGCCCTGGTATTATGCTTGCCCTATAATAGCTGGTCAAAAAAAATATGAACCTTTCAAGAAACACGTTATTAACAGCAAAACCCTGAATACATTTCCAAAGCAGGACTCTACCAATACACATGGGAATCAGCTAGAGAATGACCTTTTTGAGACCTTTCAAAAGATCCTGTTGATTTAAGCCTATTTACCAAAAGCTTACTACTTTCCAAATAATGAAACAGTTTCTTAAAGATATCAATATATTTTAAAACAGTCTTACTCTTACCTTCCCCATTTCACGTTGAGTCTGCGGCCATTGACAATCAACTTGTTAAAGGACTTCTCAGCTGCCACTTCTGCAGCCTGCCTTGTGGCAAACTGGATGAAAGCACACTGCTGTCTCTGCACAACAGTGATCGTCCGGATCTCTCCGAACTGGTAGAAATGATTTCTGAAGAGACACAGGCAGAAAGAGAAAGGTTAACAATGCAGAGATGTCCATAAGATTGAAAATGGATATGAAATATTTCTCTGACTCACCACTAGTCAGGTGAGCCCCCTGGTTATGTGCCTAACTACTTGCAGCTATTTCCCCCCATATCTTGTCCTACTGTAAATGCTGCTTACTGATGGGGGCAATCTCAGTGCTGTTCCCATGGAAGAAAGGGAGATCTGATAGCTTCCTTAAGGACTCTAAGTCCTACATAAGATGTTGGCAAAGTACAGTGCTCATGGCCTATCAGCCAAGAATGTTTAAAAAAAAATGTTTCTTTCAAGTTGAAAGAAGGGGAAAAAGAAGAAAAAGAAGTGAGAAAGACTATGTGGTCCACAAAGCCTAAAATATTCACCTCCAGCCTTTGACAGAAAGTCTGCCAACCCCTGGGGATTATCTAGCTCACTAAGAGAGGGTTTAATGGAGACAGGCTACCAAGGGCAGGTTATAAACTTACAGGAGTTTCTTCCCCACTTTATCTCTTTGGAAGAGATAATTTTCATTACTATCTGCCCAGATGTCTCATCTAGCCAAGCATAATACAAGCCAAAAATAACATAAATTTATCAAATACCAGTCTCTCTTAAAAAGCCAACAATTTAAACCATAAAAGTTTTAGAATCACAAAGCTCTCCCTCCCCTACATAACTGATTATACTTGAAAGTGTACAATTCTTTAGAAAATTCTAATCAATAGAGGAAATCCTTTCTGCTTCAGTTAGGGATACAGGCAAACAGATGGTCCCTATGTGAAGGTGATAAGATGGCAAACATCACTTTTGTGTTTGCTTTGTTTTATTTTGCAGTGATGGGGATTGAATCATCAGTCCCATATATGTTAGACAAATGCTGTACCACTGAGCTACACCCCCAGCCCAATAAAATACGCTTGTTATATTAAATGTGTTTACATTACTCAATTCACCTATGTAGTCACTTATTTTAGTCTGTTACATCTACTTGATTTGTAAAGAGTTGTATTAATTTCTCTGGCTATAATAACTTCATGCAAGTTCTACTCATTCCCCCACCCCCAGTACTGGGGATTAAAACCAGGGCCTTACATATGCTAAGCAAGTACTCTACCACTGAGCTATATATTTATTTTGAGACAGGGTTTCCCTTAAAAAAAAAAAAAAAATCTAATCAGATTAGGTTCCAGGTAATTATTACCCAAATGCAAGGACAGATAAGCACTCCTGATGAACATTACTTCTCTGGCATTATAAAATACAATTTTATAAAAATTCAAGTCAGCATGATACTAAATATAAAATGGTTTTTAAAAACCCACTATTTTATATAGATTGTGTTTGCCTGTGTTTTTGCAAATGAATGATTTCAAAGCAGCTAAAAGCAAAAAAATTCTTAAAATTATACCACAAACCTGAGATCTGTCTCAGTAATGGTATCGCCCAGACCACCAACATATAGCGTGGTGATAGTTTTATCCTCTGGTGGGTCCAGACGAGGCATGGTTGAAGCTCGCTTTAGAAGCTTATCCGCTACAGGGTCATTTATTCCATAATACCGGTCTTTAATATTTTGATCAGCAAGAGGGTCATCTGGATCTGTAGGCTTCTCATGTCTATGATTCAAGAAAGAATGCATAAAGGTGAAACAAAAGGAAAAAATTTTGATTTTTCACAACAGCAGTGACATAGTGAAGAAATAAATGGATATCCTGAAACGCCTTTTGCACAAGAAATGAGAAATCATGGGCATATCAAAATATAATTATCAAAATAGAGCTGATACCAAGGGTTTTAGCGTATCACACAAAGTCTTTCCCAGTCTTCTAAAATCCATTTAAACAGCCAAATAGGGTGTGAGACTTTCCTTATACTTTTAGCACAATCTATCCCAAAATAAAAGGGGACACATGATTACCCCTTTCTCTGTCAATGGTTCTTAACATATTTGAGGTCTTAATAGTCTACTGAGAATTTGATCAAAGCTAGGGACCTATCCCCAGAAAAGTGGCTTGTTTTATTTTTTGGAGGGTGGAGTTAATCAACCTCAGGTTAAGAATTCCTAATCCAGATGCTGGGCAGTCTTAACTGAAACATACACACCCTTTAGAAGTCTGGCCTTGTTCTCACTTCTACTATACATTGAAATTTAGGCCATTTTCCAGTGACAGTGAGTATTTACTTCTTACATGGAAACTTTCAGGGTTAGCATCTATATTACATGATGTAGCAATTTAGTTTCCCAAGGCTCAGTGATAAGTAAAAATTACAATTTAATCAAGCTCTTCTACATAAGTTCAATGATATTAAATACAGTAAACTAGTTGTACGAGCTTTAAATTTTAAAGTATAAACAGTTCAAGCTAGCATTCTCCATTTTTTAGATGACTAATCATCTGAAAACAAATACTGAAATTTCAGCTCAGCTCTTGCCTGTACGGACATTCTTCTCCTCTTTTACACTCTCCTTTCACCCAAAAGGAGCAAATGTGGGGCCGATTCCTTTTGTAGTAGGGTGTGGTCCGGGCCAATTTGAGCAGCATGTCACTGGTGGATGTGGCTTTCCCAAGCATGCCAACTGGCCGTGTTCCATCAGAGTTAGAAATCTACATAGGGATGACACATTTGTAGACTGTAAATTTATTAGGATATTTAGTAAATACAAAAGTACATCAATCAAGAAGCCCTCAGCTCAATCTTCAGCACAGCAAAAACGAACAACACATTCCCCCCAAAAAACCTTCCAAACAAAATTAAAAAAACTATATTAAGGAAGTGCCAGCATACTTCTCTTTCCATATTTTGTGTGTAGTATTCTTTGTTGACATCTGACTTTGGCATGTCATCTTTAAAAGACAATCCTGCATCACGAACCTGGATAGGCAAGCCTGGTACAAAGGAATGGAGGACAAAATCCGCAAATATATTTTAAAACATGTATTAAATATATACACAGAATAAAAATCACCCTTCCTTTATCTTCTGTCATACTTGTTAGCAGACACTTTAAAATTTTTTAAATAAACAAATTGGGTTACAGTCAGATTTAACCTAAGAATTAATAAAGTTTTTAGATTTTACTATAATACAATTTATTTAAAATAAATGTAAAATTGGTTTATTTCTAGGTTAATCCTAAAGATATCCCTGTCAGTCACAGTCATATAAGGGTCATTGTACTTCAGAACCAAAATTCTCCTCCATGAACATATAATGCCATTCAACAATATGTGGCAAGAAGTCTGATTAGTGGAGTCCTTTCTAAACTTAACATATGTAACACATACACATTTTCCTTTTCCCTTTTATTTTACTATGTAGAATTCTTGTTGGCAAATTTCTTTTCTTAAAAAGTCACCTATAGTTCAAAAGAAAAAAAAATCGTTCCCAAAAACAGTTGCTATGAATTAGTAGTCATAAAATATTTTGGTCCTAACAACCCAGTTGAGACAAAAGTCTAAAGTATAGTTAGCCTATGAGCTTCTAGTTAGATTTGTGGGGGAAAAAACTGGCTCAATCAAGAAAAAAAGTCCAAGGCGATGAATTTCCTATCACAGGATTAATGCCTTTTGCCTCACCTTGGCTACAGAGATGGAGGTATAGGCCAGTTGTGCTTATTTCTCAACTGTTCCTTAAGCTCTTACTATTGTTCAGGTCTCTAGAGTGACTTAATTATGATTCTATTCCTGGGAAAAGCTGACCACAACATATATCCAAAGTGGGATCAAAACCAGAGACAGGGAGAGAAGTGGGAGACAAGTTTGTTGTTTAGGGTGCATGTACACTGTCTATTAGACATGGCAAACATACCATACTCCAGGTCTAAGAGGCAGGTCTGACAGACATTCTTCAATTTACTGCAGGTTTGACACACTTCAGTCTTCTTGAAGCGCATGCGGACTCCTGGACACCAGCGAAACACTGTGAATGGCCTGGCACAGATCTGAACACAAACAAGACCCACAGAATGTTAATGGTCCTGACCTAGACAATCAACTCAGAGGAGATTTAATAACAACAGAGAATTCAAGAAAGGATCCCTGAATCTAGCAATCACCTGTCTAAATGCCAACTGATGTTTCAATCCAATTTATAGCACCCTTTCCTAACAGTTAAAAAATTTACACAGTATGAAAACAAAATATTCAAAGAGTCAACACCCTCTCACAAGAGGAAAGCACCATTAATAATCTGACCCTTGGGTTGGTGATGTGGTTCAGTGTTAAGAGTGCTTGCCTAGCGTGAACACAGCCCTTGATTCAATCTCCAATACCAGATGGACAATCTGACCCTAAATCTTTTTCTGAGAGAGGGGAAAGTTGGGGATATCAATCATCTGAGAATCTTATAACAGCTATGACTGTACTTTTCAGCTAAAATGCTCACGTGCAGTTACACACACATTATACAACGTAGGTTGTTTAATGCCTACTAAGAATCAAACATTAAAGAGGTCATTTTTCTTATCTCCCACACTAAATAGTTACTAGCCAATGGATAGGTACGTCAGTGACATCTGAAAGTTGTACGGTACTGACTTTTATTAATATGTGAATGCTAAATTTGTAGAAAAAAGAGAAAAAAAAATCATTATTTCTTAACAGACATACTTACTTTGCATTCTTTCCCATACTTTTCTTTGGTCTGAAATAGAAAAAGAAAGAAAGAAATAGTTACAGGAAGAAAAAAAAAACAGATGTCTACTTTTCTCCCACATACAACCCAAGAAATGTGTCTGGAGATCTTTGGCATCCTAAAGAAGGGAAAACAAAACAAAACAAAATAAACCTTTTTGAGGGGTAGGGTAGAGTATATAGTCTAACAACATACTATGAGTTATTCTCCTCTCTCTCGAGTCTACGGATCTAATACCAGGTAAGTGTCTTTGCATAGTCACAACTCTTAGGTACATTTCTGGCTTCCAAGAACTAAAATTCCTAACGATTTCAACAGTTCTCAAATCAGAGAGGATATGGCTATGGCTGGCTCTTTTACAAAGTTTGGTCAGAATATAACTACTCTAGATGCATCTATGCTGATGCTCTGTATATGGTAACAGTTCCATTCCCATAAGCTATTCAAACATCTTGAACGTAACAATATATAAATAACTAAAACTAATCACAATAATCTAGCTCTAACTTAATCATTGTTGACTGTTGCTCTTTTACCCTTACTACTAGGTACAGTGGCTGAAAGGCATATGACTTGGGAGTCAGGAACCAGTCTAATCCTGGTTCTCTTCCTAACTTGCTGAGGATCCTAAAGTCAGAGTATCTGAATTTAAATCCCAGCTCCACTCCTTCCTTGCCATTTTTGAAGTCACAAACTCTCTCAGTCTCTGATGAATAGACCTATTTCTTAGTAAATGCTCAACAAACATTAGTTGTAATGACTCCTACATTACAGGATCATTGCTGAATTCCTAAGTGAGAGTAAGGATGACAGTCCTTTGCAAATCATCCCACACTTTGGGTTAGTACAGAAGCATGCTTTCTTCTGATGGTAAGGGAAACACTTTACAGACGGTGTTCAAGTACCACAATATTAGCAAAACATGTGCAATTACTCCCGTTTCACAAGCGAACCACTCACCATTCGGATATACGGGTTTTCTCCAAGACACGTCTGGCATAGTATGGGGAAGTCCTGGAGAAATTGCAAAATATGGCTGAGGATCACGCTCCGAAGACCCTGCCACCTCAGTCACACTCGTGGGGGCGGGGGAGGGCAGGGAGCGAGAACCGGGAGGAAAAGGCAGGGAAGGAACCCGAAGTCCAGCACGGGCCGGGTCGCGGGAGGGGGCGCTGTCTGCACTTCCGGCAGACGGCGGGAGAAAAGAAAATCAGCTGGAAAAGGTTGGAGGGGGCAGGGATGGAAAGGGACAGATCCCGGGACCCTAGCTAAGCAGCCTCCCTCCAAGCCGCAGGAGGGCCGCGCTCCAGCCTCCAGCTCCCTCCCAGCAAGGCCGCAGTGCGGGCTCCTTCCTGGAGTTTCCTCGGCTGCGCCGCAGCCTCAGTCCTGCCCGCTCGCATCAGACCTGGCTTCGCTGCCTCCTGCCTTCCTCCTCCGGCGGGTACACTTACCGCATCCTCCCAGTTCTGCCTATTGTAGGTGTTGGAACCCAGAGAGGTCGCCATCTTGAGAGCGTCCGGAGGCAGCGGCAGCTTCCGAGTTGGTGGAGAGGACCGCCACAATCCCGTCAGGCCCGAGGCTGGCGCCGGGTGCTCGACGTCTTATTTACGCGCCTAGCACCGCCCACGGGGCGTGGCCTCGGGCGACGTGACGTCACCGCTCTTGGAACGTTCACCTAATAGTTGGGGCCGGTGTCCTACGCTCTGACGCTTCCGTTTCGTTTGTGTCTGCTTGGGATAAAGCTACGAGTACGGGAGAAAGAGTAAAAGGCTAAATAATGAGTGAAGGTCAGGGGCTGAGTTTAAAACGGCGTTAGCCACCACTGAGCGCTAATTATGCCAGACGCTGGGCGAAGGTCTTGCGGTGCCAGTCTCATCGAATTCTCACAATAACCTCTCTGTAGGGTTGCCAGTTTTAGCAAACATACAGAACGTCTGGTTAACTTGAATTTCAGATAAGCAATGGATTGTTTTTTCAGTATAAATATGTTTGACATATACTAAAATAGGTCTCGTTTTTTTAAATTCAGAAATGTATTTGTTGAAAAAAATTATTTGTTGAATAATCACACAAGCTTCTAACGAAATAATATAATATATATATAGATTCTGAAAATTAGATTTACCCCCAAGAGCCCTACCTCCCCCAATTACCCACCCTTATCCCTCAGGTCTCGTTTTTTACTAGAAAATCACATTTAACTGGGTGTCCTGTAGTAGTCAATTCCTCTTTTGTAGAGAAGGAAACTGAGATTTAGGGAGATTAAATAACCCGCTCTTAGTTGTGGAGCTAAAATGGCGAAGCTACAACTTCAAAGGCCTTAGTAGTTAGTTGTCCCAGTCCCGCCGGGTTGAAACCTGTGGGACCGGCTGGGGATGAGAAAGAACACGGGCAGGAGATCCAGATGGAGCGGTCTCACTTTATTCAAGCTTTACATCTCCTTTTATAGTCTTCTTAAGGGAATTACCCAGGGTTAAGCAGATTCCGAGTACAGACAAAATTTAGGAACATTCTGTGGTTAATACATTCTGACCCACTCTTTTTCTTTTGCACTGCAATAGTAAGTTTAACAAAGCATAATCTAGCCTGGAGGAGCTTATGCAAATAGTAATTCGATCATTCCAGGGCGGCTGATAAAATGGAGTGAAGGTCAGACCCCAACAAGTAGTGTTTTCCAACTTGTGACCTGAGAAGGGTCTTATGGATCAATATACATATTATTTCTTTTTAGAATGACTTGACCTTTCTGCCAATATTTCATAATCTTCAAGTCATTCTAGTATCACGTTCGTTAAACCACCTGTTTATTTAAATTACTTCATTTTTTTAAAAAATCAAGTTTATTTGAAGTATAATTTACATTTGATAATTTTTATCTTTTTAGTTGCACAGTTGTTTACATACATTCACCACAAACACAGAATAGTTCCAGCATCCCAAAAGAGTTTCTTTGTGCCAAAGCACAATCCATTTACCCCTGTGCTTAGCCCACCACAACCATCTATTTGTATTCTATTCCTACACAGCTACTCCTGGACTTTCTATGGGGTTATGTCCTGATAAATCTATTATGTGGGGTTTAGTCAATCTATTCAGGAACTGAGCTTACTTTTTTTATTTTTCTTTTATACTGGGCATTGAACCCAGGGCACTTTACCACTGAGCTACATCCCCACCCCTTTTAATTTTGACAGGGTCTTGCTAAGTTGCTGTAACTGACCTCCAACTTGTGATCCTCCTGCTTCAGTCTCTGAGTGACTGGGAGTATAGTGAGTTAGGCTTTTGTTGAAGTGGTTGCTTTTAGTGTCACAGATTTCACATCCTGTAGAATTATTTTTTCCTTTAGGTTGAGGCTGAGGAACTTTTCTCAAGTGTTCATGCATGCTTCATCACTTAGTGTATAGCTGTCCTGCACAGCTGCTCAGTGGAGGTATAAGTCTCCTTTTGTGCCTTTGCCCATCCCCCAGCAACTGATGCTTGTTAATAGCTGCTCCGTAGACTGTTAGTGGAGGAGGGATAAAGGTTTCTCTGTTCTAATTCAATTCAGCTTCAGTCATTAGGTCTTGGTGCCTGGGCTTGAATGGCTTGTTTCTCAGTATTCTTTCCCCTCTTCCCTGTTGAATTTAAACTCTGACTTGTATATATACCTGGTAATGGTAAGGAAGAGTTTCCATTCCTTCCCACAGACCTTTAATGGACTGTCTGTCCTTCTGGAGATAGAATGCATATTCCTTGCTTTACCCTAAAGATCTCCTTTGTGAAATTGCCCCCATTCTCTCTACAATATGTATCTACTTGCCTAAATAACCTCTGTCCACGCTGCTGGGGGTGGGGGTGGAGCTTTCATGGTATTAATACAGAATTTTGGGCTTAGGACTGAATATTGTCTCCCAGGGGCAGAGGTTTTTCTTCTTTTGCTTAAACCATTAGCAGTGGGTCTTTATTTGGGGAGTCAGGATTTTGATCCTCTTTCAGTGGCTTAGGCCTTTGACTCCTTTTGAAAGAAGGGCCCTGGTAGGGAGGCAAGGTTTTATACCTTTCCCACAATGCTACTGTCCTACATCCCTTCAAACTAAGCAAGACTCTCTAGAGCTCCCACCCTGCCTATTTTTCTCATGACCACCTGGTCACCTGGTGGAGGATTTAGAAAGAGCCTGTGAGTACACACAAGCTAACTCAGGCTAACTTCCTTTATATCTTGGTCTCCCAGGATTTATACTCTCACATAGCCCTTATTTGACCCTTAGCAATTTTTTAATATTTTAGTTGATTTCCTCTTACATGCTTGTACGATGGCCAATACTCTCCCATATCTGCTATAGGTAAAGCGGTCTACATGTTCTCTCTTTTCTTTGAGGGCTGTCTTTTCTTGAAATTCAGGCTGTTTGCTCTGCCACATCAGCTCTCTGATAGATCCAAGAACAGTTATGATTTTGTCATCTGTTCACTTTTGGGTTTTGTGTGGGGATGAAATTCTTTACAGATGCTGCATGATAGGCAGAACATCGAAGGACTCTGGAGTCAACTGTTTTTTTTTTTCTATTTGACAAATTTTCTGTAATGTGTCTGTATGACTTTTTAAAATTTTATTCAGGAGTTGTGTTGTACAATCATAAATGTATATGTAGTAACAATATATGCCCCTTATTCCAGAATCACCCCCACATCATCCACATCGTCTTGACTCTTCTATATTTCCCCATAACAGATGTAAATCTCTCTCCATACATATATATGGATATGATTGTGAATTTTCCAGAATTAAATTATTGCGTAAGTATTATTTTGCCTCTTGAAGTAAAGAGTAAGCTACATTGTTGATTCCGCCCCTAAATCTCTCCCTATCATCCCTCCCTCACTTCTTCCTCCACCTCCTCCCTCCCTGCCTCTCGACATATCATGGTTCCCCTAGATTATATGTTGCTTCAACTTTGGTGAGTCTGGTACATAATCTTGATTTTTCACCCAAGCCTGGGGTTTGTTTTAGCCTCTACAAATGAGAACATTTGACCCTTGAGTCACTGGGTTTGGCTAATTTCACTCAGCATAATTTCTTCCATTGCCATCCAGTTACCTTCAAAGGCTGTAATATCATTGTTTCTAATAGCCGAGTAGAACTCCATTGTATGTATGTATGTATGTATATGTATGTATGTGTGTATGTATATGTGTATATACATACACACATACATATATGTATATATATGTGTGTGTGTGTGTGTGTGTGTGTGTGTGTGTATATATATATATATATATATATATATATATATATCAGAACTTTTAGAACCTTTCATCCAGTGATGGGTATCTGGGTTGATTCCATAATTTAGCTATTATAAATTGAACTGCTACAAACATTGATTTTGCTGTGTCACTGTATTGTGCGATTGTAGCTCTTCTGGGAAAATACCCACAAGAGGGATAGCTGGGGCGTATGGTGGATCCATCCCTAATTATTTGAGTAGTCTCTACAGTGCTTTCCAGAGCAGCTGTACCAGTCTGCAGTTCCACCAACAGTGTGTAGTGTTCCTTATCTCCCCACAGCACCTCCAGCATCTGTTGGTATTTATATTCTTCATCTTTGCCAATCTGACTGGAGTCTGGTGAAATCTTAATGTAGCTGTGATTTGCATTTCTCTGATTACTAGTGATTTAGAACACTTTCTCATGTATTCATTGGTTTGCTTGATTCCCTCTGCTGAGAAGTTTCTGTTTAGCTCTCTAGCCCATTTATTGATTGAATTGTTTGTGTTTTTGATATTTAGTTTTTGAGTTCTTTGTAAAGTTTGGTTATTAGTCCCCTGTCAGAGGAATCATAGGCCATGCTTATCTCTCATTCTGTTGGTTCGCTCTTGACAGTTTTGTCCAATTCCTTGGCTGAGCAAAAACTTTTTCGTTTATTGGCATCCCACTCCTTGACTGACTTTCTTTCGTTTTGGTAGTCTTATTGAGAAAGTTGTTGCCTACTCCCATATGCTGGAGTGATGCTCCTAACTATTCTTCTAGCAGTTGTATGGTAGCTGATTTAGTTCCTAGTTCCTTGATCCATTTCGGTTTGATTTTTGTACAAGCTGAGAGATAAAGATCTTATTTAAATTTTGTGCACGTGGCTGTCGTTTGTCCAGCACCATTTGCTGAATAGGTTGTCATTCTTCCATGTTATATTTTGACCCCCTTTGTCAAATATTAGATGTTTAAAATTTTTTGGGTTTGTCTCAGAGTTTTCTATTCTATTCCATTGGTTTTCATGCCTAGTTTGATACCAATACCATGGTAGTTTTGTTTCTATAGCTCTATAGTATAATTTTAGATCTGGTATGGCAAAACCAAGTGTTTTGTCTTTCTTGCTTAGGAATGTTTTGGCTATTCTGGGTATCTTGTTCCAAATGAATTTGAGAATTGCTTTATCTGTAAAGAATGACATTGGTCATTATTTAGATAGGGTCTCACTAAGTTGCTAAAGCTGGCCTCAAACTTGTGATGTTCCTGCCTCATGGGATTACATTTGTTTACCTCCACACCTGGCTTAAATGTGGTCTTAATTCACAGTACTACATCTCCAAGGCTGGTACCTCTTTCTTCCCTGAATTGAAGGGTTTTATATTTGCCTAGCTCATTTACTGGATTACAGACTCCCTGCAAGCCAAATGGAGTCCCCTTTGTCATTGTTGTAGAGGTCTTTTACTTTCCTTGTTAATTTCCAAGTATTTTATGTTTTTGAGGATATTGTGAACGGGACCGATTTCCTGATTTCTTCTTCAGCTCTATTATTGTTAGCGTATAGGAAAGCTACTGATTTATGGGTTTTGATCTTGTAGCCTGCTACTTTGCAAAATCTGTTTATAAGCTCAAGCAGTTTTCTGGTGGAGTTTTTTGGGTATTTCAGATATAGGATCATGTCATCAGCAGAAAGGGTGAGTTTGACTTCTTCTCTTCCTATTCTTATCCCTTTGATTTCCTTTCTTTCCTGACTCCAGCAACAGTCTCGAGGACTATATTGAATAAAAGTGGTGAAAGGGGGCAGCCTTGTCTTGTTCCTGAGTTTAGTGGAAATGCTTTCAACTTTTCTCCATTTAATATTATACTAGATGTGGTTTGTCATATGTGGCCCTTACAAAGTTAGGTTAAGTTCCTTGGATTCCTTTGTTCTCCAGAATTTTGATCATAAATGGGTGCTGGATTTTATCAAAGGCCTTTTCTGTGTCAATTGAGATGATCATATAGTTTTTGTCATTAATTCTGTTTATGATGAATCGCATTTATTCAACCATTTTTATTTAACTTTTTTAAAGAGGAATATTTTTATCACTTTTGCAAATGGAAAGTTAGTATCACATGGTTAGATGTGGCCTTAAAAACAAGTACAAGTGACAATGAAAACGGTGTTATTTAGTTATTTAGCAAGCACTACTGTTGCCTTTGAATGCTTCCATCCAAAAATCTGTTTTAAAAAAAAGAGGAAGTATTAGATGTTATGAACAGTAGTATAGTTACTTTATTCTGTTAGATGTTACAAACATAATAGTACTGTTTTTCCCCTTTGATTTAAACAGAAAATGGATGGGAGCATGAGAACAAGAAGGAAAAACCTCCCGCCATTTGATTTCCATATTATTTAATGTTATTTTCATTTAACATGTAAAGTTGTTACGTTGTGTAGGTATTGCATACTGTGAAATATACTTTACTGGATTAGTAACGTCCTGATCACCAGAAAATGTGTCACTCAATGATAGGGAGAAGTTCTGAGAAATGCATTGCCATGTAGTTTTATTATTGTGTGAATATCATAGAGTGTACCTGACACAAAGATGGCTATAATCTCCTTAGGTGATACAATCTTATGGGACCACTGTCATAACATGGTTCATTGTTAACTTAAAGTGTCGTATGTAGCAGATGACTGAGTTGTGATTCAGCAAGCAACTTAGCTTGAGCTTTGTGATTCCAACTGTGACACTGTGCAAAAGGCAAAAATTATGGAGACAAAATATTTGTGGTTGGGGTGTGGGAGGGATGAACAGGCAGAGCATAGAGGACTTTTAGGGCAGTGAAGCTACAATGGATAGTATTATAATAGTGGGTACGAATCATATACCTTTGTACAAACCCACAGAGTATGTAACACGGATGAACTGTAATGTAAACTACGGCTCTGAATGATGATGTGTCAGTGTGGGCCCATCAGGATTTTTTTTTATTGGTGCATTATCATTATACATAATAGTTCAATTCATTGTGATTTTCATACATGCACATAATTTGGTCAACTTCATTTCCCAGTATCTCCTCTTTCCCTCCCTTCCTTCCTTGCAAAATCCCGTTTTTCACTCCCATTTCATGAAATTCCACCCCCCCCCTTTTTCTAGTTTTCACATATTAGAGAAAACATTTGACCTCTGACTTTCTGTCTGGTTTATTTTATTTAACATAATGCTCTCAAATTCCATCCATTTTGCTGCAAATGATATAATTTTGTTCTTTTTTGACTGAATAAAATTCCATTGTGTATATAGACCACATTTTCTTTATCTATTCACCTGCTGAGGAACACCTAGGCTGATTTCCAACTTGGCTACTATAAATTGTGCTGCTGTAAACACCGGTGTGCATGTGTCACTATAATTTTGGTTAAATACCAAACGGTGGTGTAGCTGAGTCATGGTGGTGTTATTGCTAGTCTTGAGGAACCTCCCTACTGATCTCCATAGTGCTTATACTAATTTTCAAATCCATCTATGGTGTGTAAGCATCCCTTTCCTGACATCTTTGCCATCATTTTATTTATATTCTTGATATTGCCATTCTGACAGGAGTGAGATCAAATCTCAGTGTAATTTTGATTTGCATTTCCCTGATTGCTAAAGATGAACATTTTTTTTTCATGTATCTGTTGGACATTTGTATTTTTCCTTTTGAGAGGTGACGGTTTCATTTATTTACCCATTTGTTGACTGGGTTATTTTGGTGGTGTTTTTTTGAGATCTTTCTGGATTTTGGATATTAATCTTGTCAGAAGAGTAGCTGGCAAAGATTCTCTGCCATTTTGTTGGTTCTCTTCACATTCCTCTGTGCCGTGCAGCAGCTTTTTAATTTGATGCTATCATGCTTATTAATTCTTAGTATTATTTCCTGAGCTTTAGGAGTCCTATTGAGGGAAGTCATTGCCTGTGCCTATATGTTGGAGTGTTGACCCTATATTTTTTTCTAGCATTTGCAGTTTCTGGTCTAATTCCTAGGTTTTTGATCCATTTTGAGTTGACTTTTGTGCAGGGTGAGAGATAGGGTTCCATTCTTCTATATGTAAATATCTAGTTTACCTAGCACTGTTTATTAAAAAGGCTGTCCTTTCTCCAGTATGTTTTTGGTGCCTTTGTCAAGGATCACATGACTGTATCTGTGTGTGTTTCTGTGTCTTCTAACCTATTCCATTGGTTTACATCCAGTACTGTCCAGTACTCTGGTGTTTTTGTTAATATAGCTCTATAGTTTGAGATCAGGTATTGTGATAACTCAAGTATTTCTTTTTTCTCAAAATTACTTTGGCTATTCTGAGAGCTATAACTAAATCAGTGGATTAATTTGTTGATGGATTAATAATCTGAAAGGACGACTGTACTGGGTGGTAATTTTTGGCAGGTGGGGCCAGCTGGAGGAAGCAGGTCTCTGGAGGCATGCCCTTGGGGTCATCTTTTCCCTCTGGCTCGTCTTTCCCTATTCTTGCTTCCCAGCATCCATGAGCTAACTAGCTTTTCTCTGCCATGCTGTTCTGCTGTGATGTTCTGCTTCACTTTGGCTCACAGCAATGGAGTCAGTCAACAAAAAACTGAGACCTCTGAACCATGAACCAAAGTAAACTTTTCCTACTCTGTTATTGTTAGGTATTTTGGTCACAGCAATGAAAAGCTAACACACGATATACTATTATTTTTTGGCTCATGAACTGTAATAAATGTACTACTCTGGTGCAATATGCAGTCAATGGGGGAGGATGTGCACCTGGGAGAAAGGGGTATGTGGGAAATCTGTACCCTCCACTCAATTTTGCTGTGAACCTAAAACTGTTCTAAAAACATCTATTAAAAATATCAACAGGTAAATAAAGGTAAGGATGAGAATGTTGATTTGTTCAACAAAAATAGGGTGTCTACTATTTGCCATTATTATAGGCTTTGTAAATATAGCAGTCAAAAAGAAAGACAAAAACCCCCATCCCAATGGAGCTTATGTTTTAGAATGGCGAGTCAGAAAATAAGCCAGTATATAGTATGTTGGAAGGAGACTAATGTTGGGGGGGAGGCATGAAGCAAAGGGGGATATGTTTAGGGTAAGGTGGTTGACAAGAGTGGTCAGGGAAATACATACAAAGGCAACATTTGAGCAAAAAACTATGGTAAGGATATGTGCTATTGCATATATGGGAGAACTTTCCAAGCAGAGGTAGCAGCCAGTGCAAAGTCCCTCTGCGGGAGCATGCCTGGGGAGACTCATGATCTGCAGGGAGGATGGAATGGCAAGAGCACGAGAAGGAATAGGAGACAGATGTGGGGGAAGAAAAGGTCGGGGAGAGTTTCAAGTCATGTAGGACCTTATATGTTTTCGAGCAAACTGAGAAGCTTTTCATAGGTTTTATTGATTTATTTTGGTACCGGAGATTGAACCCAGAGGCTTTTAACCACTGAGTCACATGCCCAGCCCTTTTTTAAAATTTTGAGACAGGGCCTAAGTTGTTGAAGCTGGCTTTGAACTTGTTATCCTCCTATCTCATTCTCTCGAGCTGGTGGAAATACAGGTGGGTGCCACTGTGCCTGGCTCTTTCATGGTTTTAAAGCAATGTCTTAAATCACTCTGCCTCCTGTGTTGAAAATAGCTTTAAGGTGGTTATGGTGGGTGGAGGGACCACGGAAGTTTGTATGCCACTGAAATAAAAATCTAGGGGTGTATACAGATGAAGTGGTTTGCTGGTATAGTAATTTTGGAGATGGTGCAAAGTGGTCAGAGTTTGAAGAAAGCTGACGTGATTTGCTGACTTACTTGATGTGGCATGTGAAAGGAACCAAAATTTTGTTGTTGTGAACAACTGAAAGAATACAGTTTCCATTTAATTTAGGAACCCCTGGAGGAGAGACACATTCAGTGAAAAAATCTACACTGCGGTTTTGGACTTTCACAGAATATTTTAGAAATGGTATTTGAATATGGGAGATGGCTGGGAAACTGGGTCCACTTTAAGAAGTGAGCATTGAGAGGAAAGAAGTGTAAGAAAGGAGAACTGGAATGCTGCAAGGCTGGGAAGATAGGAGAGAACTAGCAAAGGAGATAGAAGTTTCCAGTCAGGCAGAAGAAAACCAGTGTTGTGTTCTGGAAACCATATTCTTTTCAAGCAGAGAAAGATCAATTCCAGATGCCACTGACAGATTACCTAGTTAATTACTGAGAACTGACCCTTGAATTTAGTGTGGAGATAGCTGGTGACCTTGACAGGTAGTTCTGATGGAAGCAGTAGCAGTGAGCACCTAACTGGAATGGGCTAGGTGACAATGGCAGGACGAAGGTAGAGTTGTTTTACTGTAAAGGGAGTAGAGCAATGGGAGACTTTGTGTGAGGTCAATTTCTTTAAGATGAGAGAAATCATAACATGCTGACAGAAACTATGCAGATAAGGAAGGGAATTGCTGATGTGATATCCTTGACTAGGTTCAGAGAATGAGGTGAGTATTCAGAGGAGCAGCTGATTATTGACAGGAGGAACACAACTGTAGCAACAGGAGGGAAGTTAGATGGGCACAAAAAGTAAATGAGTGGCTACTTAAGGAAGTAGAACCATTTTGTGTTCTGGAAAGGATACATTTGTGTTCATTTGAAAGGATATATTTGTGAACAGTAACCCAGGATAAAAGCTGGCAGATGCTTAACAGCATTTGTATAATAGTTCTGAATATTCAGGGAACTAACTTTGTATCAGGGTTACCTTAGTTTATGTAACGAAATGGAAGAAGGGAGCCTGCTCACCGACTCTCGACTCTCGTTTACCAGCTTGCTTAACTGCGCCCATCCTGAGTCTCAGCCATGCCACGTCCAACCAGTTTTTGAAATGAGGAAAAAAAAAGGTACACTAAAGCTTTCTTTGTCTGCTTTATTTCACTACATTAAGTTAAGCAATAAGGCAAAACAGTAACCTGTCATTCATAAAGATCAAAGAGCGTTTCTCATTCCAAGAAGCGTCCAAAAGGATGCTTCTTCACAAATATGCATGACACTTAACTCATTATGCCTATATTATGTATTTTGAAACAAAGAAAACTTTGGTGAGTGAAATCAAATCACAAATCCAAACTAACTTAGTCTTACGTTTCCAAAATTATAGTTTCTAGTGCTGACAAGGTCCAACTCTTCTTGGCAGTGCACACTAGCATTTAAATACCTTGCACCTGATCTAATATAAAAAAAGGCAACAGATGAAATTCCTAACTCGCCAGCTGCAGGTGTTGAATCATTTCTATAAACACACAGAATACCAGATGCAGTAAAACCTACCTTGAGGAAACATTACTCCAATGGCTCTGTTATTCTGTGTAATTTGGCTTCTAAAGAAAAAAAAATTCTACGATCAAGTGTTTTTATGTTTCAGTATCATACTGGAGTGATAAGACCTATTACTTCAGCATTATCACTTTTGAGAACAAATACCAGCTACAAGCTCTAAAGGCGTGACATAAAATGGTGTGTAGTCTATGCAAATGTGTAACATGAAGCTATTCTCTCCTCTGAGGCTCATTTCCTCCACTACAAATATGGAACTGTGGTTTCACAGTAGGCTTTAGCAGGTAGTGAAATAAAAATTAATTTGACACCCTGGGCTGATAAAAATTAGTCTTTTTATAATCTGCAAACATATAATTACTCATCTCCCTGCCCCAATTCCTGAGAGGCTAAACCTTAGTTATTACTTTAATATTAGAGATGAGTATTTTTTCCCTTATGTTGCAGCATGTATCTTGCTTGGGCTGTGGGAATACTGCGTCATAAAATTGAACTCAAGAGTACAATTAAGCATTCTTCAAAAGTTTCCTAATTGTTTTGTATTTTGAGAAGATCTGACAAGGATTATGTATCTGGATTCTAAATTACATATCTTAATTTTTTTAAAAACTAAAGTCTGAAAATTAAAAAACAAAAGCAGTGTTAAGTAAAAAATTTCTTTCCTCAAAAGTCTGTGGACCACATACTAAGAATACACTTAAAGAAAATGTGATGCAGCTGGTGGTCTACTATGTCAAGTCTCATCTGAGAAAAAATCATAGAAATTAAGGTTGGTAGCGTGATTGCTGTTAGGCCAGCACTCTGGGCTACTTGCTGAGCTATGTTATGGTTTACAATCAAAATGGTCTTATCTGATACACTGTATGTCAGAAGGTTTAAACTCAGTGCCCCTCCCCTTTAATATCCAGTTTTGGATTCAAGAGGTTGTAAGTTAATTTCTTCTTTAAATCAGTAGAAAGAACATTAGTTCAAATTGTACTAAAAATCTAACCTTTAAAATGTTTTCTACTGTTCAGAAGGGAACTTGTTCACTCAGGTTTTCTGTGGGCTCTTTCCAGATCCCAAATACTCAGAATAATTTATTGAATTAAAGAGGCAGAGCAGAGAGGAGAGGGTAGGGAGTAATTATACAAAGACTGCCTCTTTGTGGCAGCATTAATTCCTGGGTATTGTGGCAAAATGGAATTTGCTACCTTCTCAATACTACATGTAATTACTTGCTTCTCAAATTCTTAAAAAGTTTCATACTCTACTGGGAAAAAATTAAGAGCAATTTTCATTTAGGAGAATAGGGCAAATGAGAGTGCCTTATTTCATAGGTTTCCCCAGTTATCACATAACTAAAGACAATGTCAATTCAACTTTTCTGTTAAATGGAAATCTATGGCAAAATGAGAGCCATGTTGGTACATGGAGGGGTATGTTTTAAACAGCTAGATGATATTTACTGGAATGCAGAAAGCAGCTGGTACACTGAGACCAAGGCTGGATCATTAATAGCAGGTTCACCTTTGAGTTTTGTAAATTTGCACTGTCAGATTATGATCCTTTGTTAGATAAGATCAAGAGATAGTATGGTCAGTTTCTCAGGTAGTAAATCTAACACCACTCTGAGGAACAGCCATCCCCCTTTACTGGCAGGGAGCTATGCTGTTATTAAACGTGCAGGGCTCAGTGAGGGAGACACAGACTGGTGTCAACAGAGGTGAGAGCAAGAGGAACAACAGCTGCCCTGTGTTCCTGATGCCTGGCCTTTGCTCCCAACTCCTAGGAAGAAGACTGAGTAGTGCATGGGTACATCATGATAAACAAGGCCTAAGGAAGCAGGAGCTTCCATGTTTTAACACAGGTCGGTAGTGACACTGCCTCAGGTGGAATCTGCCCACCAGGGTAACCTTTTAAGGAAGAAGCGGGCCCAAGCTGAGTTCCACATGCTGGGTGAGCCAGATGACTTCGGTGCCCTGGTCACTTTCTTCAATAGGGCGGATTGGAGCTGCCAGGTTTTTAAAATCGTGCTTCATCTTGAAGCACACGGTCACTTCGCCCTCTTCAAGTTGTGGGGTAACTTTGATGAAAATGCCCACTTTGTTGGCTTTTCTGAAGGCTATAATGCTATGGAAAGAAATAAGCAGAGTGTTAGGTAGGTCACAAGTCAGCCAAACCACTAAGACTTACAGTCTTTTTCTGGCACAGTGGGAAATCTCTGATAAGATATGACCACTATCTTGTTTACTGACAATGAAAAATTTCTCTAGCAAATATTAATCTCTTTATTTTTTGATATTGCAAAAGTAAATAGAGTCATATAACATTCAAGTAGGAAAAAGTAAATCCTTCTCCTTACTTTTCTCTTCAGCACGGAGAGACAAACTGTAAATACTGGTTCTTAACCTACCAGATATTTTTCTCTGTGTTTATACTTTTCTGCTTATTTAACCGAACACAAATGGGACACATTATAAACTTGCTTTTTTTCTACTATTTATCATAAACACCTTTCCATACTGATATATATATATATATATATATATTCTACATTTCATGCAATTGTTACATAGTACTCCCTTATGAATTTACCACAACTGGTATACTGGAGTTGCTGCCAACTTTTCTCTATTATAAATCATGGGGTACAAACATCCATTTACCTTTACATTCACCTTTGTGCACATGATAATATTTCTATCAGATACAGACGGGATGTCTGAAGTTTGAATAACACAAAGCTTTATAGCAACATCATAAATTAGTGTAGTTCTATAAATAACCTGTGCAAATTAGGGATTTTTAGAACAGGAAAGTCTTTTTAAGATTTCCATTTCAGTTTTCCTTCACCTGCATCTGAAGTTTATTTTTTAATAAAACATCACTCTACCTCCTCTGTCATCCTGAGATGCCAACAAGGCATTGCTTCCCCTACTTTCCTGTAGGTCCATGGTGCTCCTCCTTCAAGCTTCTGAATTTTAATGACTCTTTTACTTATTTTTCATTGTTATTTTAATTGTATACATTTATGGAGGCAGTGCAATTTGATACATGTATACAACGTATTATGATCAAATTAGGGTAGTTTGAATTTCCACGTCAAACACTGTTTTAAAACATTTTCAATTATTTTTCAGTTTTTTAAAAGATTTAACATTGCATCTTCAATAACCTTTTTTTTTCAGGGCTGAGGACTGAACCTGGGGCCTTGTGGATGGCTAGGCAAGCGCTCTGCCACTGAGCTAAATCCCCAACCCCTTCAATACCCATTTAATATGTAGAAGGATTTGCTTATAGACAAGCAAAACATAATTTGATCAATATAAAATTGATTCTACTGCTACCTCTCAACTCTTAGTTTTATTAAAGTAATTAAAATTATGGGGCCATTAGCATATTTTTTGCTGTAAGAAAGTTGGTATACTATGATTTTATGGCAAGTTCATTGGCTACTCAAAATACAGTGACATTATTTTATACATGGAGAGAGATAAGTGTTAGGCTTTTCTCTGCATACTGATATTCATGTGCTATCACTGCAAAAGAGAAGAGTCAGCTCTGCCACAAGTTTACATGACTAAATCTTTGAAGTTTTACGATGCATATGAGGGGGATCTTGTTGAAATGCACATTCCAATTCAGTAAGTCAGAAATGAGACCTACATCTACATTTCTAACAAACTCCCAGGGTGCTCAGTCCACAGACTGAATTTAATTTTGTCTATGAGTTTAATTACAAAATGAGAAATACTTCTGTACCTGTGATCTGATATTAAATCGTATTCTAGGTTGCAAAATAATAAAAAAATTTTTGATTAACATAATAAAATAATAAAATAGTACAGTGTAATATTTCAATACATGTATACAAAAGGTACTGTGTCTAAATTATGGTAATTAACATTTCTATTTCATCATTACTTTGAGATTAGAGGCTTTGAATCTTCTCTTTTAAAAAGTCTGAATTTTAATATTTCTAACTATTTCTCTATGTTCCCTCAGCCACTGCACCCACTTGTCATCAGAGGGTGTTTTAACTTCCTAAGTCACCAAGTTAACAATTCTTTTTTTTAAGAAAGGACAGTAACAAAAAAGAAAGAAAGAAAGAAAGAAAGAAAGAACGAACAGTGGGAGAGAGAGAGAGAGAACAAGAGAATCAATTTTTATTTAGTTTTTCATGTGGCCATCACTGCTCCAATACTTCATTGTGTATGTGGTGCTGGGGTCTGAACCCGCGTACTTATGCATACCAGTCAAACACTGTAACCACCCAGTCACCACTCCAGCCCCAAGTTAACAATTCTTTATATTAAAAATTCTCTCTGCTCAGATCATGGGTGTAATTCCCAATTTTATACTGAATTCTGACTAATGCATTCCCTATCCAGGGAAAAGTTTGTTATTTTACTTCTCAGTTATTAAGGATGAGAATAAAATCTATTAATTACTCTAAGGGGCTGGGGCTGGGGCACAAATCTAATAATCAATCTCTAGGACTAGAACAATACCTGATTCTTATCACAATTATTAAAAAAACATGCATGTGAAACATTTTTATGAAGATGAAAAAATATATTTATGTAAAAAACAAATACTAGCCAAATGTGGTGGCATGCCTGTAATCCCAGTGACTCAGGAGGCAAGAGGACTCTAAGTTCAAGGCCAGCCTGAGCAATTCAGCAGGGTCCTAAACAACTTACTGAGACCCTGTTTCAAAATAAAAATTAAAAACAGCTGGGTATATGGCTCAGTGGTTAAGCATTCCTGGGTTCAATCCGTGGTACAAATAAATAAATAAATAAATAAAAATAAAAAATAAAAAAAATTTAATGGCAGAATGATCCCAAAGATGAAAGAAACACCTTGAAGGACAAATGCCTTACTTTAATGATGCTCATTTCTGGTTGTGGGGTGATTTTATTTTCTTCTTCATGGTTTTGGATATATTCCCAAATTTTACAGAGATGATTTTATAAAGAGGAAAGAACAAAAAAGTTAGTTTTCAAAATTTAGATAAGAAAACTGAGGTACAAACTGAGGTCAGTGAAGCATGCCTGCAATCCAAGCACCTTGGGAGGCTAGGACATGAGGATTGCAAGTTCAAAGTCAGTCTTAGCAATTTAGCGAGGCCCTACGCAACTTAGAGAGATGCTGTCTCAATTAAAAAAAAAAAAAAAGAAACAAAGAAAAGAAAATGGACTGGGGTGTGGCTTAGGTTAAGCACCCCTGGTACCAAAAAAAGGGGGGGGGGAGAGGTAACTAAGGTATGTCAGTAGGCATCTGTGTCAGCCAACTGTAGTCTGAAGATCACAAAAAGATCACTCACTCAGGATCATCCTGAAAGTCTTGGGGCTCTGCCAACTCATCATATTCTGCCGCTGCATCTTTGCCAGCTAAAAGGAGCTCTTTGGGAGGTACCACCACCTGGAGAGTAACACAGAGACACCTGCTTCAGAAAGGATCAGCATGTTGTAGGATACTCATTCAACAGCACACGGCATTCAGATCTAAACATTCAGAGGTGAGCAGCAAGTTTCAGGACCTATGCAGCATTATGCTGCTTACAGAGTTTAAAAATACTACTTAGGAATATGTATATTTCTAATAAAATAGGAATGAAGAAACTTATGGGAATGATAAAGTCAAGTGACTGCTTACTTCTTCACTGGGGCTGTAGTGGGGAATTCAACAGGATGAGAATAATGCATCCCTTCAATGTGTCTTTAATGTTTCATATTTTTCCCTTTCAACTATTTTTTTTATTTTTATTCATTAAATATGGTCTTAAAATTAGGAGGGAATCATCATTCAAACAGTCAAGAACAAATGTATAATGACAGAACAAGCCAAGGCTGATGCCATTTCATGGTTCCCCCCATTGGGTTCCCCATGGTTCCATGTTTCCCCCTACTTAGCCCCGACATTAATTGTACTTCTCATGGAAGTTGAATGTTCCCTTCTGATTTGATTCCCCCATATTCCTTCCCTCCAGTCTCCTTGATATCCTTCCTATTCCCTTCCCCCACCCCCTACATTCCCTAGCATCCTAGGCAAGGTTCCCCTGATAGTGTAAAAATTCATAGAGGTTGAGGTAATTATTAGCCTAGCCATCTATCATACTGTATCCGGTTGTATTCTAGCTCCCACAAATGAGAGAAAACATTCAGCCCTTGAGTCTCTGAGTTTGGGATATTTCAGTTAGCATAATTTTTCTATCTCCATCCATTTGGCTGCAAATACCATAATATCATTTTCTCTAATAGCCAAATAGTATTCCATTGCATATATGTACCAAAGTTTTTGAATCCACTTGTCAACCTTTTAACTACTTTTTTATTTTAATATTTCTTAAGAGGATACACAGTACATGGGTGTTTACTATACTATTTTTTATTTATATTTTATATAGTTTGACAGTTCAAAAAACACAAGAGAAACATTACTCAATGTAACATTTTCTTATAAGGGACACAGTATATTATAGTCAGGGAAAGCAGTTAAGTGGTCTTCAGACTGACCTGTATGTTGCAATTATGCCTCAACTTTGATGTTTCAGAGTCTAATAGAAACAAGGCCTGCTACAGTTGTAATTATGGGCACACATGTAGCAGGGATGGTAAAGACAGATGGGGGGACATGGGAAGGCGTAGGGGTACAAAATTTCAAGTACCTGTATTAGGCACTTATTTCTGTCTCTGTCCTAAATGGCACTGCTTATTAGTATTATTAAAAAAAAAAAGGATTAAAAAAAAAAGGAGCAAGGGCAAGTAAGTGCTTTTTTGGAGGTAATGCTAGTAAGAGAAATCATTAAAAACAAAAGAAAAGGGATAAAGAAATTCTTCAGTAATATTATCTCAATAACAGCTAAAGATACCAATTTCTGTTGAGTATAATGCTGAATTATGAATCAGTAATAATATGATCTATAGAGAAAAGTTCTTATCATAAAATTTCTAGTACTAGTGGAATCACTGAGTAGCAAAAAGTAAGAAGGGCATATTCCATTCATTCAACTTACAATAGAGTCAAAAACATCATCTTAATATTTAGTTAGTAGCATGCACATTCTAAGTAGAGGAAATCTAGACACATACCAACTTTTAAAAGAAGAATAAGTTTATATTAGATTGAGACTGAAAAGGCATCTATGCTAGGGACATAGGTATAGGAAGGAGCCATTCTAAAAGAAAATGAACAACATATGCAATTCTCTGGCATGTAATTTTATAATCCCACTGGATTTGCTTGGATCTCAACTATTAATATAGTAGCGCCTGGAGAAAGCTAAATTTGAGGATCTAAAGGAAGGTCATGCTGGAAGAACAGAAGTGAGGTTATTAAGGAGCTTTTATGCTATGCCATGGAATTTGGACTTCATTCTAAAGCCAGGGAAACATTAAGTGATCAGCATGTTGTACAGTTAAGATTTTAGATACAGATAAGATTTGGCTATACAGAAGATGGGCTGAAA
The DNA here is from genome assembly GCA_004027875.1 of Aplodontia rufa. Lineage (NCBI taxonomy): Eukaryota > Metazoa > Chordata > Mammalia > Rodentia > Aplodontiidae > Aplodontia > Aplodontia rufa. The sequence continues at coordinate 57,892 of PVKS010004779.1, forward strand.
CAGAGGTGGGGCGTATTTAATATAATGAGGTCATGTAGGAAGTTACTGTCACAATCAGGTAAGACACCATGAGCACTTCAAACAGGGCAGTGGCAATATATTTGTAAATAAAGCAAAACACTTAGGCAGTGGAATAGAAAAAGTTGCTGATTAGATGTGGAAATGACAATGCATAGTTTTTTAGGCCAGTTCAAATGAGATTAATGCAGGATCTGTCAGGGTGAAGCAAAACATTCCTACCTTGGCAGTGCTGTTGATATTATCAGGATCCCCCTCCTCACACTCAAACAGAGTCACATGGGTAAGGTTCTCCACAGGATTCGTTAGAGTCAGAAGGACCTGGCTCTCCTGGAGAGTAAGAAAAGTATCTCTCAGACATGTGCCACTACTGCCACCTGGGTCCACTTCCTTAGCTGTCATACCAAGTATCTCACAAAGTCATTCCCCCATTACTCCTGAGCAATGAGACCTACCTACCTATACCTCTACATCACTGTATTCTCAGGCTATATACTCTGGGCTTGCTATTTCACTGAGGAAATGAAACAGATTCCTGTTACTAGATGCATAAATTCTCATGAATGTATATTATCTAAGTGACTGTTTAAAAGTGTGTAACAGGGGTTGGGGATTTAGCTCAGTGGCAGAGTGCTTGCCTAGTATGCGCGAGGCCCCGAGTTAGGTCCTCAGCCCTAAAAAAAAAAAAAAGTGTGTAACACTCATCCCACCTAGGTGGCCACTTAAGGAGTAAAAAGAGGAAGTCTTCATAAATAAAATATGGAAGCCATGGGCTAGCCAGATGTATTGACACAGAAAAAAAAATGAAAAATGACACACCAAGACAATATGACCATTTAAGACTTCTTGAATCATGGTGATTTGCCCATTTGCAAAATTTTTTTTTTTTTTTTTAAAGAGAGGGACAGAGAGAAAGAGCAAATATTTCAATTTTAATTTAGTTTTTTTTTGTGTGTGTGTGGCTTTTGTTGCTCTCACACTTTGTTGTGTATGTCGTCCTGGAGTTCGAACTCACATCCTCGTACATGCCAGGCAAGCACTGTAACTGCTGATACACTGCTCCAGTCCTCATTCGCTACTCTTGAGATTAGCAAAATACTCTTTCAAATGAACAGACTATATAAATGTTTCCATTAGCAGCATGAAAGGAAAAGAGCTAAACAGGATGTTACAGAATATTTTACATTCACTGGTATGTGTGTGTGTGGTGGGGAAGGGATGTAGACCAGGACTCCAAGGAAGAGAGGGGCTATAGTAAAAAGGAAAGTTAGCGTATTCCTGGTACTGATGCACAGACACTCATGAGATCATGGAGAATCTCTAGGTTAGAAAAGAGTGAGATGCCTGTGGAGTCCAACATCATCTTCTTTCTTTTAACTTCACTTATGACCCCACCTTTAAAAAGTGTGCATCCATCCTACTCCTCCTGTAAACAAAGTTGCTATTGTCAAGAATCCCTGCTAAAAACAACTTAAGTCTCCATCTCCGTCATTCCAAACTATCTCCTTTTCTATAACTTGCACACTGTACTTCATGCCAAACATGCATACATCACTGATTAGTCAAGTCTTTCTGTTAATAAGCAAGGTACTAACCTTCATGTAGCGAAGGTTGGGAATTGACATGATTCTCACTTCTGGAATATAATTGCTATTGATGAATAAAAAATACATTAACATTCACTGAAGTACCTTGAAATTATTATCTTTTTCTTAACGATAGTGTAACAATTAAAACATTTCTTTTTTTTTTAAACATTTCTTATGTTAAATAGAATATGTAAGAGAAAAAATTTTAAAGAATTTTATCGCCACAGTAATAGACAAGATATGAAAACCTAACTGGTAGCAAGTTCTTTCTGAAATCCTAAGTATAGAGCCTATATGTAGAGTTAGCTTACAGCCTATAGTATGTGTATCATGACTGACATTTTCCTCACACATTTAATAGATATTTTTTGGATATCATTTAATTCATTTTTATAATTCTAGACAGCATCTGGTTATCAATCCAAATCTCATTTAATATGTTGCAAGGCTACAAACACATATTCTTACCAAACACTTATATAGCACTTATGTGCCTGGCAATGCTCCAAACACTCTATAATTATCAGTTAACATAATCTTCACTGTAACTGCATGAGATGGGATTATCCCCATCATTAAAAAAAGGAAAAAAAGAAAAAGAAAAAGAAAGAAAGAAAGAAAGAAACTGGGCATGGTAAGTGCCAGAATGCAAGCTCAGGCCGTTTGGTTCCAGTGTCCTTGTTCTTAACCACTATGTTACGCTGCCTCTCTATATAAGACAAAGGAATATTGTGCTTGTCATGGACTCAAAACTTCCCAGGTTCAAATTGCAGTTCAGTGTTTACAGACCAAGATACTGTTTTGTAAAGACTGGGACTCTCTGGGATTGGATTTTTCAATTACAAAATGAGGACAATAATGGTATTTATCTCTTGTGAAGAAAAGTGAAATATGTGCAAAGTTTTTGCAATGAAGCATGTATAAACATTAGCTATTGTGCATCTATTAACCATAAGACAAAAATCTACTGCGGAAACACTAGAAGTGAGGAAACTACATCTCCATGAACACAAAGATTCCCTAAGTAGTTTAATTAAGAAAGGAATTCATATTAGAATTCATATGTGCCAGCTGTGCATTAAATAAGAGCAATTAGGAAAATGTTTAAAATGATGATTTATAGTTACACAGCACTTGCAAATAAAACAGCCTACATGATTCTTTTCAACAACCTACAGAGGGAAGCATTATTCCCATTTCAGAGATGAGGGAATTAACTTTAGATAAATACAGTGACAGACTTCACACACTGACCCTCCTGACTTCCTAACTCATTGGTTCAGCACTTCCCAATCTTTATGTTTCAATAATTTTTTTTGGTAGTACTGGGATTGAAACCAGGGTGTTTTACTATCACCCAACATCCATCCCCAGCCTTCTCCCTCTTTTTAATTTTTAATCTTGAAACAGGCAACTTGCTAAGTTGCCAAGGTTGGCCTTGAATTTGCAATCCTCCTGCCTGAGTCTCCTGAGTAGTTGGTATTACAGGTGTATGCCCCTGGCTCAGTCCATCGACTTTTTAAAAATGCTGCATAGTATTTTATAGTAGGAATATATCTCAATTTAATCCATAATTTCCTCATTAATGGTTAGTAAGCCAGACACTAATATTGTTTCCAGCTTTTTCCATTAAAATTCTACAATGTATTTTTAGGACACATCTTGTAAACGAATCCTTAAGTATTGCTTTTGTTTCTATAGTATAAATTCCTGAGATAGTACTGTTGCGTTAAAATGTTTGTGTAATTTGTCTTGATATTCTCAGACCATTCGATAAAAAGATTCTAGCGATTCCTAATCCTATCAACAATGTTTTGAATATGTGCTTACCTACATTCTTGTAAGCATTAGATACTATTTTTTTAAAAGGCTTTTCCTTATCAAATCTTAGCATCTTTTCATATGTACCTTCTGGCCATTTAGAATTTCTCTTCTACAAGCTTCCTGTTCAAATCTTTTACCCTACATTCCACCTCACTACTTCTATTTTTATTTTTGAATTGGTAGAAATTCTGTAAACTAGGGCTATTAAACTTGTCACCAGTGCGAAATACTTTTTTTCTGTTCTACTACTAATTTTATTGTTTACAACATTTTGCCAACATAAAAGGTAATTGTTTTCCTTAGTGGTTTCTGGGTTTCTTGCCTTGGTTGGGAAGAACTCTCTTATCCCAAATTTAGTCAATATTTTTGTAATTTTTCAAAATTTTTCTTATTTGATGGTTGATTTTTATATACAAAATTTTCTCCCACTGACAAGCCCCAGTGAGTTAACACTGACTTAAATCACTTTTATTTCATTCAATATAAAATTAACATTGCTTCAGGGAAACTCTTCAATTTGTTACACTTTATTAATTTTTCAGCTTTTAAAAGGATTATTCCTGAACTTAGGTACTTTTTAATTTGTAACGAATGATTATGACTCTCCACCCAATAATAAACATACCACATTGTCCCAGACCACACTGTACCACTCAGTACTTTAAATTTCATGGAATGCAACTAAATTCAAAACTTCAAAAGGAATAGAGCAGTAGTATTATTCTGATATAATTTTTCTCTTCCCTTTTTAGATTTAGGCCAAGAGTAAATGCAATTCACATAGAAAAAAAATCCCAAAAACTGAAGCCCAAAACCAAAATTAATGAAAAACACCAACCCCCAAATACTTACACAGCAACCAGTTGGATTTTGAATTTGATAGATGTTGGATTAAATTCAGGCTTGCTCAAATTATGTTCACATTTCTAAAAAGAAAAATGTCAGAGGAAAATAAGAACATACTTTGCTGATCCACAGAATTGCTATATTCAGAAAGATAACATTTATTAGAATTTTGTTTTATTCTAATCTAAGACCATGTTTTGAAATACAGTATATGCTACTGATGACTGAAATTTATAAATGATAAAGTGACCATGTTATGAAATATTATTATACCTTTATACTGCTTAAAAACTACTTGGAAATCACTAACAAGTACTGAGTATTACATTACATACTGAAAAAATATGTTCACTGCCTTAAATGGATTTAAACATCACATAAACTTTATGATACAGGCATAAGTACTGTATTAATGTTCCTACTTTACAGATGATTAAAATGGGACACAAGAATGGTAAATAACCATGCTCAACCTCAGAGCCAATAAAAATGGAAACTAGGATTTAAATCCAAGTACTATTAATTCTAGTAGTATAATCCCATGTTTCAAAATATAGAAATGATTATTTACCACTTTCTCTTTTCTTTTTTGGTTGCTCTTTACTACCTCCATAAAGAGTACTACACATAAATCTGACTAAAGCTTTTTTCTTGTATAGAAAAGGTGTCCAGCGTAAAGATTATCCATTCATTACATGTGTCTTCCTTTGTTCCTTGCCCCAGAGCTAAACTATACCTACATAAGACTACACACATAAAATTACAAGCATATATGATCTCTCTTTCTTTACAGTAACATGAAAGGGAATATTTTATACATTCTTTTGCCTTATGCTTTTTCACTTAATCCAGTTTGGAATTAATTCTATTCTAGCATACATAGAGGAACCTCTTAATCACACTGTATCAATTTGTTAATTTATTTAACCAGATACAAATTGATGGATACTCAGTATATTTCCACTGTTTTGCTACACATATAATGCAGCAAAGAGTATTGTTATACTTTAATTACTTTCCAATGTATAAACGTATCTATAAAGATAACAGCCTGAAAGTAGATCAATGAATGTATGCATTTATTACATGAATAGGAACTGCCAAACTGCTGAAGTTTCTGACAATTATGAAATGCTATCTAACAGTGGGTTTTTTTAAATTAAGGAGTTGAGTTGTTGTACAACCATAAATGTGTATAAAGTAACAATATGATATGCATTTAATCCTAAACCATAGTTACCCCCACACTGTCCACACCCCAGTCTCTTGATTCTTCAACAGTTTTAATATATACTTTCTGATTATTATGTAAGTTTGAGTATTGTTCAGGTTTATTGGCTACTGAGTTTTTTTTGGCTATCGCTTATATGTTACTATCTATTGGTTATTTTTTATATTCGGTTATCTTTTTCTTACTGATCTGCTAAAGTTCGCTGTATATTCTGTTTACTACTCCTTTGTAAATTATATACTGTATATATTACTCTTCTCAGTCTGTGTCCCTTTTATATATCATTATAGGTTTTCTTTAATATGGGAGTCCAAGTTTACTTTTAATGTAGTCAAACATGACTTTTTATTTTATGGTAAAAATATTAAAACTTAAAAATTATAGTAAAAGTTATACATTTGACTTTTTTGCTTTATTTATGGAACACATTCCTACCCAGAAGTCAGGGAGTATCTTCCTACATTTTCTTCTAGAAGTCTGATGCTTCATATTTGCTTTTTGAGATTCCAATGTTCCTGAAATTGACTTTCACATTAAGGTATGAGGTAGGAGCTTAATTTTATTTTTTTTCCCATATAATCATTTAATCTAACAAAATTTAATAGTCTTATTCTTTTTCCCAATGATTTGCAATACCATATTTAGTAAATATCAAGTTTTCTTTCTTTCTTTCTTTTCTTTTAAAGAGAGAGGGACAGTGAGAGAGACAGATAAAGAGAGAAACAACTTTATTTAGTTTTTCACATAGCCTTAGTTGCTCCAACACTTAGTTGTGTACGTGGTGCTGGGGTTTGAACCCGGGTCCTCGTGCTTGCCAGGCAAGTGTTGAAACCACTGAGACACCACTCCAGCCCCTCAAGTTTTCTTATATGCATGGCTGTTTCTATTTTTCCTATTGTGTTCCGATAGGGTATTACATGCATATATATATATATATATATATATATATATATATATATATGTATGTATACATGTATGCATATATATACGTATATATATACACACAAACTTGTGTGCATATGTATTATATGTATGTACACAAGTTTATGTGTATGTTTATATATTATATACATATATAAATATATATGTATAATACATATGCAAACAAATTTTCTTTTTTCATGTTTTTACATACATTTGTATTTTTCTCCTTTCTTACATAAAGTCAAATATCTGCAATGCACCTTGCTTTCTGCATTTAAAAATATATCCAACACTAGTACATTATTTTTAATAAGCTTATAGTATATATTGGGTGTGTATGCCATAACTCTGCCTGTTTTGGTTGTTTTTTTGTGGAAGATCAGACTACTACAAGTGAGGCTGATGGGACAAAAGGTAATTGCTTATTTACTTTTGGTAGACATTATTACATTAATAGTGTAAAATACAACTGACAATATCAATGTACATTTATATTAATTTAATTTACACAATATTCACTATTTTCCATCTTTTTTAAGGAAGTGACTTGTGGTTTTGTATCTCTTTCTTTACATTGGTTTCTTAATTCATTAATATAGTACCTGATCTTCCTTCTAGGTTTTTTGATTTTACTTTGGTGTTATAATTTCTTGAAATGGATGATAAGACAGGGATCTTTTAATTTTTTAAACACACATACATCCCTACCTACGGTATCTGTATCTCTACACAGAACTATAAATTTCTTTAAGTGTGGCGTTATATCCTAAAAGCTTTGCTATATAGAACAATTTCTAATTTAATTGCATTATGATCAAATAATGTAATTTAACAATTTCATCTTCTGAAAAATGTTGAGACTTACTTTACAATCCAGTACATAGTCAATTTTTGTAAGTATTCAGTGTGTACTTAAAACAATATTATTTATGCAGCTATTTGGTACAGTGCTTTATATATGCCCTTTTTTTCAAGTTTGTTTGTAAAATGGTCCACATGTTCCATATCCTTGTTGATTTTCATTTTTGTTCTTTGTTACTGAGAGAAGTATGTCAAAATATCCCCAAATTACATCTATTTAATTTTCTCAAATGTTACTTTATGTATTTTGAGTCCATTATATTTTTCATACATACAAATGTAGTCTCTTACAGTTTCTTAGTGAACTGAATCTTTTTTTTTTTTTAAAGAGAGGGATACTGCGAGCGAGAGAATCAATTTTATTTTAGTTTTTCATGTGGTTTTTGTTGCTCTGACATTTCTTGTGCTGTGGTTCTGGGGTTTGAAGCTGCATCCTCCCGCATGCCAGGCAAGTGCCTTAACTGCTGAGTCACTGCTCCAGCCCCTGAACTGAATCTTTTTAAAAATTATCATTGGTTTAAAAAAGTATGTAAAATATCTCTTTTTCTATGTATCTATACCTTTAACTTTTCTGATATCTTATATTTGTTTCTTGTAATCAGCACAAAGATGAGTTATTTCATTTTATTAGTCTGATAATCTTCATCTTCTAATGGAAGCATTTAGTTTATTGGTATTAAATGTAAATACCAAAATATCTGGTTTTTAATCTATCTTACTACATGCTTTCTATCTGAATCACCAGTTCTACGTTATTTTGCTTCTTCTTTTCTTAAAAAAAAAACATTTTTTTCATTATGGAAATTTTCTAACATAAAAAAATAAATAAATTCTTAGGTACTTATTATCCAAACTTCAAATATCAATAGCTGGTCAGCAAAATTAGCAAGTCAATCTTTCTGCTTCTATTCTTTCATCTATTCTTCATCCTTGACTACTTCGTGATAAATATTAAACATCATGCCATTTGATCCATAAATATTTTGATATCTACCAAAGATGAAGCTATTTTTAAAAGTAACAATTATTGTCCCTAAAACAATAACAACAACAACAACAACAACAAAATTCTTTTTTTCTTTTTGGTGCTGGGGATTGACCCTAGGGCATTTACCACTAAGCCACAACCCCAGTCCTTTTATTTTTCATTTTGAGATAAGGTCTTGCTAAGTTGCTGAGACTGGCCTTGAACTTGTGATCCTCCTGCCTCAGCTCCTTGGTAACATTAGCCATGTTATAGTTTGGATGAAAAGTGTCTCCCAAAAGAACACTATGTGAGACAATGCAGCAGCTCAGGTGAAATGACTGGGTTATAAGAGTCTTAACACAATTAGTGAGTTAATCTGACTGGCAACCGAAGGCAGTAAGGAGTGACTGGAGGAGGTGTGTCATTGGGGGCATGCCTTTGGGGTATGTATTTTGTATATGGAGTGGAGTTTCTCTGCTTCCCTCCACCACACTCTTCTGCCATGATATTCAGCCTTACCTTGAGCCCTGAGGAATGGAGCCAGCCTTCTATGGACTTAGACCTTTGAAACTGTGAGCCCCTAAGCAAACTTTTCATCCAAATTATTCTTGTTGGGTCTTTTAGTCACAGCATTGAAAAAGCTGACTAAAACAAGCCACATGTGGCTATTAAATGAATTAAAAATGTAATGTCTCTGACGTGCTATCACATTTCAATTGCTCAATAGCCACCTGTGACTAGTGGCTACAATGCTGGACTGTGTAGACACAGAATATTTCCATTATCATAGAATGATCTGTGGGATAGTACTGGGAAAGATTTATTTTCTATTTTATTTAGTTTTGTTTTTATAATTATTTATTGACGAAAGTATGTTGTTTGTTTTGTAGATTTCTAGAGCCTGAATTTTGCTATTTTTCTTCTTTCTTATTTTTGTATTTGTTCCCCCGCCCCTCTCCACACCCTAGCCTAAAAGCTGTGCACTCTTTCGGGGTCAGGGGTTAGCACTATGTATTTAACCTTCGGATATCTAAGTCTCCACATTTATAAAATAGAGTAACAACAGTACCTGCCTTCATAGGGCTGTGAGGATTGAGTTTCTGTTGAAAGCAGATCAACTGAAATGTATTAAAATAATGCCTAGGCTCCTGGTACATTTTCTGATTTCTGGATTTACTACATTGGTCAAATAACAAACATATTTTTGTTTTTCTCTTGTACAAAATGGAAACTCTGCAGAAAAATATACTTACCCGGCAGCGCAGAGACCGTTTGATCAGAAGATGTTTGTGACGAGGGTAGAGCTGTGAAGCACAAACTGGTTGGAAGTCAGGCTGTAAGAGGCGCTGCTGAAGGGTGGTCACTATTGTGAAGGGCAGAAACCAAGCTTAGTTTAGCAACTTTCAAAATCTTTCTTATACGTAGTCAGTAGTTACATGGAACAATACTACCATTATGGATAGTGTTGTTCAGAAAGCTACATGATAAAAACTTGATAGATATTTTTAAATTCTTCAAACGATTATATTTCTTTTATTTTCTATGTATCATTTTACTACTAACAACTAGTCCATTAAAAATTTCAAACACTAACTAGGCATGTCGGTAGCAAAAGTAGAAGTATGTATAGAATAAAAACTAAGTATAAAATTATTCTTTGTTTTGGGGCTGGAGTGGTGGCTCAGTGGTTACAGAGCTTGCCTGGCATGCGTGAGGACCCTGATTTGAACCCCAGGACCACATACTCAACTAAGTGTTGGAGCAACAGATACCAGATGAAAAACTAAATAAAACTGATTCTTTCTCTCCCTCTGTCTTAAAAAAACATAAATAAAAAATAAAAAAATTTACCCTCTGTTAAATTTACTGGTCTTGTGTAATAGTCTTCAGGTAAAGGTTCTACTTCATCCACAGCCTGAGCTGGCTCAATCTTTATCTCTTTCTGGTCCTCTCCTTCTTTAAGGCTAAAAGATAAGAGAGTAATTTCCCAAAGGTCCATATGATCATCCTCCAAGTTTGTATCAATAATTGACATATTCCTCTATTGTAGCATATTCTTTCAGTTTTGGTCTTTTCTAAGTATGAAAATCTCTTTCCAATTGGCAAATATTTTTTTCCTTTTTAAAAACCACATTCTAAAAATAATAAATAAATAAATAAAAATAATAAAATAAAAACCACATTCTGGGGGCTGGAGCAGTGGCTCAGTGGTTACTGTGCTTGCCTGGCATGTGCAAGGATGCGAGTTCAAACCCCAGCACCACGTACACAACAAAGTATGTGACGGTCACATGAAAAACTAAATAAAATTGATTCTGATTTTTGATTCTTTCTCTCTCTCACTGTCCCTCTTTCTCATACATACATACATACATACATACCACATTCTGGGCTGGAGTGGGGTGGCTCAGTGGTTCTGGTGCTTGCCTGGCATGCACAAGTACATGAGTTCAAACCCCAGCACCACATACACAATGATGTCTCAGAGCAACAAAAGCCACATGAAAAACTAAATAAAACTGTTCTCTTTTGATTCTCTCTCATTGTCCCTCTCTCTTAAAATTTTTTTTGAAAACCACATTCCAGTGGCAGGAGCAGTGGTGGCTCAGTGGTTATAGTGCTTGCCTGGCATGTGCGAGTACATGGGTTCAAACCCTAGCACCTTGTATGCAGCAAAGATTATGAGCAATGGAGCTCACATGAAAAACTAGATTAAAAAAAATTGGTTCTGTCTTTCTCTCTCTCACTGTTCCCTCTCATAAAAAACAAACAAACAAAAAACACATCCATAAGTATTCATTTTGATACCTGCTTTTCTCTTCAAAATCATTTACTATTCAAACTTACGAAAGTCCAGCAAGGGTACTAATGGATGTACCAGCTCGTGGTCGCTGAAGCCTGGTTCCAAGACCATATTTGTCCTAAACAAAGTTCAGAAATTCCTATTAGAAAATCCACTTTTTTTTTTTTAAACTGAAAGAAAGAATATGGGGAGGGATAGCATGAGAAGCTCAGGGAAATAAGCAACGAAACAAAACAAAACCCAAAAGCTAATTTAAAAGCTGCTTTTAAAGACAGCAATTTATAACCCCAGATCACTATTCTATTCCTAAAATAATGAAAGCACCAGACGCGGAACCTGAAACTACATTAATATAACTACTGCAAGTGAACCAAATGTGAGCTTTTGTGATTAATCTAAAAAAAATCTAAGCTATGGCTCAAGAAAGAACTATGTGGAATGTCTAAGACAGATTATGAATTTTTCCTGCACACCAGTGATTGTCTGCTAACTTTTTCAGGGTTAGCAAGAATTATGAAAGAGAACTTACCACTACATGAATAGTATGTTGCTGTTGAGCCCCCAAATAGCAGCAGGTTGCAACAGAGACAAAAAAATGCAGCATAAGATAGAAGCAAACTCATACAGCAGGCAGGTATATGGGAAAGTTGGAAGGATAATGCATTTAATTCAGATTCTTCTCCTAAATAGACAGTAGTGCATGTGCTGATTATCACATTGGACTATATGAAAAATGCAGGTGCTTGGCAAGGTCTTTGTTTCATTAAATTCTAATCTAGATACTTTTATGTGAACCTTACCAATCCTTAGGGTTTTAGTGGGTAAATTCATTCTCATGTGGATACAGTATGAAAAGTTACTTAATCTTGCCAAATCTCATATCTTAAGTGTAAAATGGGCATTCATTATCTGTTCCATAGGATTGTTGTAAGGATTAAAATACACATCACTGACATTCAATAAATGAGATTCATTTATTGAATGTCAACCTGTTGGGCCTCAAGCAAGCACAAAGAAATAAAATAGTTCCATGAAAGCAAATAAAACTTACGGGACAACAACAAAAACTTGAAACTTTCATCTCTTGCTTCTGCTGAGTAATATATAAACTGGAAGAGAATGACTTCCAAAAATAACTCCTATCAAAAATTGTACTTGTATCTATTACTATTTGACCACACAAAGGCACTGTATAAAAACTCAGTATTTTTGACTCTGGAGAAACATGGGAAGGTATCCAAAAAATGATAACTAGAGTTGGGATACTACTACTACCAGGGTGTCAAAAAAGGATATATGGGTAATCTGAATAAAATCTACCACTTGCCCACCTTCTTCTTCTCAGACTTTCTTGAATACACAAAAGTTTCAAGTAGAGTTACGCAGTGCCTATAAAAATCAAATGGTAGCCTTTTGAGGGGAAGTATTTAAGAGAGATAAGGGAGTGATGGTAAAAAAAACCCACAAATGTCCTTTGGGCTCAAACATCTGCTACCCAGCACTCAGGAATCTAGGACAATGGCCACTTTCTGAAGTGGTCAGTGTTATGTCCCACAAGTTTTGCAAACTCCTTTTTGTACTAAACCCTCACCGAAAAAGCCAGAGGCATGTAATTTCTACGCCGTGCCAGTTTCTTGCGATCTCTCTCAACCTTCTCTTTCTGAGCAAGTTGCTGGTAATATTCAATCAATTTGTTCATCTGTAATAAATCAAAGACTCAGTATTTGTGTCACAAAAAAACCAATAGAAAAATACAAAATTATATTGACTAAATCCATAATGAATAGAGAAGACCAATCATTAAGATGGGCAAATTTGCCCTTTTTCTTTAAAGAGAAATTTTCTTCATTACATGATTTGTTTTCAGAATTGAAATGAAAACTTCATGTTCAACTACCTGAAGAAATGGGCAATAAAAAGACTTGGAAATTTCAAATATTTTTTTCATTGCTGTTTTACTTTACTCTTTATTTCTTCTCCCAACTGCCCTTATTTTTTCTGCATGGCCACAAGATCATTTATTTCCAAGAATGTGACATTTCATATTCTATTTTAAACATAAAAACAGTTCAAATGACATAAACATAAAGAATAAAAAAGAAAACTTTTCTTTCATCACTGTCTGCCTAAGTTGACCTCTTCACTCAGTTATCCACTATTATCAGTTTAGAGATGTTTCTTACATACTTAAGAGACACAAGTCTACTATATTTTGCCTACATTTCAGAACACCTGTGTATAGACACAAAAGTTGAATACTTATCTTTTATTTTTCATGCACAAGGGAATGAAAATCATAACATTCTTTTTCACTGTAAGTATCATGGACTTTCTGTCCAGTACAAATATATCAGGTTCATATTTCTATCCAGTACAAACAGACAGATCTATGTCATTTTTTTCAAAGGCTGCAACTCATTGCACAGGACAGATCCCATATAAGGTATTTAACTGCTTTCTACAACAGGACTTAACTAGTCTTCTGGTGCCCACTGTTGTACTCTGAATTCAGCAGTAATTTTTTTGGGGGGACACTAATTTGATCCTGTCACCTCCTTGCTTAAAACATTTAATGGCTTCTTAAACTCCTTAACATAGTCCACATGATGTCCTGCATGGTCAGACCCTAAATCCCTTTTCATTTGCCTACCACTATGCTCCACTCTAGTCACTCTCTCTTTCTTACCTACCATATACTTTGCCCCCTCCACTTATAAAAGCTCTTTGTTTGCATGGGGTGTTTCCTTGCCTTGAATTATTTCCCCTTTGTGCCTGTTGTCCTTAGATCTTAGTACAATTCTCAGTTGAACCTCCCCTTGCAAAATGTTCATATGGCACAATTTCTCTCTCCTTCATATTACTTACCATGGCTTTTTCTTTAACTGGTGATTATGTGATTGATTTTTCCCCCCCATTAGATTTAAGCTCCATGAGAGTAGGGGTCATGTTTCCCTATCATTTAATACAGTCCTTGGTACAGAGTTACACACTTGATAAATGTTTGAGATATGTGTGTGTTTATATAAATATGCATACATAAAAGTATTTCTATAATTGACAGTCTAAAAGGTAGATATAGCCAGGAGCTCAAGAAGTATGTATCAACCAACACTAATACAATAATAATAATAATAATAAGAAGAAGAAGAAGAAGTGAGAAAACCCATTTCCCTACACTTTCATCCAGGTTATTTCATATTTCTAATTTTTGCTGATGTTATACATAAATGATTACTGTTTAATTTGCACTTATAGGACATTTCATTTCTATAGCAGTTTATCATCTTTCTCACATTATTCTAGTTAAAGAAGATTTTAAAAAAATCAGCGCTCATACAGAGATCAGTTCGCTATTAACTGCTAAAGGATGCTCAAGTCATAAGCAACCACTACTGATTACAGGATATTTTCTCAATTAGTGGTGTTTCCAGGGGTTGCAAATGTCTACATGTTTATATTTCCAAAAATATTTGATAACAAATTAAATCTTAACTCACTGATGAGCATGTGAAGAAAAAATAAAAACATCTTTCCTTTTTCTGATGTATAACTGAAACACAAAACTAAAACTACACCTAGATGTTTCCATTAAGTCAAATGAAAGAAGTGACACTATGATTTAATGTCATACAATGAGAAGCATTTTCTATGTACAAAGGATAACAAAATACACTGCATAGACTTCTAGGCATGGGTCATATGCATTGATAAAATGGAAGATGTTCAGTCTTTCACTTTCTTATTTCATTCTGTCATATGATCCTTTACTTACTCGTTGTGTGTGAGGATTTTCTGGTTCCTGCCAACCACCACTAGCTAGAAAATGAAGGAACAATAAACAAGACTTTCATTAATTGATCATTTTATTTTCATAAAAATAGGTCATCTGTTTTAAAATAAAATTTAAAAAATAAAGTTAAAGAATTTCTCAGAAAGAATCCTAGAAATTTTATAGACCAGCATGCTCAGAATAACACTCTCCCCGCCCCCTCCTCCGTACCAGTGCTCAACCACTGAGCCACATCTCCAGCCCTTTTTATTGTTTTATTTTGAGACAGGGACTCACAAAGTTACTCAGGGCCTCACGAAGTTGCTGAGGCTTGCTTTGAACTTGCAATCCTCCTGTCTCAGCCTCCTGAGCCTCTGGGATTACAGGAGTATGCCACTATATCTGGCTCAAAATAACTTTTTTTCTTTTAAAGAGACAGAGGGACAGTGAGAGACAGAGAAAGAGAGAAGCAATTTTTATTTAGTTTTTCATGTGACTTTCATTCCTCTGACACTTTGTTGTGTATGTGGTGTTGGGGTTTGAACTTGCACACTCATGCATGCAAGGTAAGTGTCGTAACTGCTGAGCCACTGCTCCAGCCCCAATAACGTTTTTAAAAAAAAATATAATGATGGTGATAATGCCCACCACCACTATTCCCATAGTATGCACAGTCTCTGTGCTAGGCACTTGAAAAGTATTAATTTTTTTTTCTATTCTCATAATAACCTTCTAAGGTAGGGACTCATTACTAGTTTCATTTTTGCAGATAAAAAACTGAAGCTGATTAAATAACTTGCCTGAAGTCATATGGACAGTAAATGGTAGAGTTAGACTCAAACTCAAGCAAGCAGTCTAATTCCAGAGACCGTTATTATCTGCAATATTATATAGATTCTGTGTTCTATGACCTTCAAATTTTAAAAAATAGATTATTCAAGAGAATTGAAAATAAATTATGACAAATTTCAACAAATGATTCTAAAACAATCAGATAACCACATACATAAAAAAATAAAAATAATCTCAACCCTTACCTCTCAACATGTATAAAACTTATCCTGAAAAAGAACAAGAGCCTTAACTCTAAGAACTAAAACTAGCATTTTTATAAGAAAATAGAAGTCAATCTTAGTGACATGGGATAAAGTTTCTTCAACAGGGCTGAAAAAGCACACAGTATAAGATAAAAAATTGATAAACTGGACTTAATGGAATTTAGAAACTTGTGTTCTTCAATAGACAATGCTGAGAAAGTGAAAAAGCAAACTATAGACTAGGAGAAGATATTTGTAAAGCATAAACAATGAATTTGTATACAGAACACAGAACTCTTACAACTCAAAAAGACAAAAAGAAGAGAAAAAGAAATCTGTTAAAAACTGGGCAAAAGATTTAAAGCAACTTCACTAAGGAGGCTAAATAGATAGCAAATAAATACATAAAGAAAACACAAACTAAAGCTATAATGAAGCATCACTAGACATGTACCAAAATGGTTAAAATGAAGATTAACAGTGTCCAGGGTTGTCAAAGGATTAGAACTATCCTACTTTGCCGATTAGGATCCAAAAATGCATAGACACTTTGGAAAATAGTTTGGAAGCTTCTAGTTAAGCTAAGTTATGCTTACCCCTTGACCCAGCAATTCCACTCCTAGGTATTTACATAAGAAAGAAATGAAATATACCTACACAAAGATTTGTAGGCAAATGTTCACAATGGCTTTCTTCATTTAAGTCAACACCATCAAATAAACCACTGTTCATCAAATGGAGAATGAATAAATAATCTGTCATATATCCACACAATAGGAATATAAAGAAACACTATAAAGCAGAAATATGGATGAACTTCAGAAGCATTGTGCTAAAGTGAAAGAAGCTAGACATAAGCACTACCCATTATAAGACTTCAACTACATAAACTTCTAGAAAAGCAAAATTATGGTAGCATATCAGAGGTGGGCATGGTGGTGCACACCTATAATCCCAGTGGCTCTGGAGGCTGAGGCAGAAGGATTGCAAGTTCAAGGCCAAGCAACTAAGTGAAGCCCTGTCTCAAAATAAAAAAATAAAAATAAAAAGGGCTGGGAATGTGGCTCAGTGGTTAAGTACTTCTGGGTTTAATCTCTAGTATAGAAAAAATACAAAAAACAAAAAATAAAAACCGAAAAAAGGCATCTCACTATAATCAGGGCCCAAGGGTATGGAGAAGGAACTAATTGCAAAGAGGAAGAGGAAACTCTGGGGTGACAGAAATGGTGTGCATCACCATGGTATCAACCATCACAGACTTCTACACTGAATAGTGGTAAGCTTCAAAAACAAACTGTAATGAAATATGATTTCATACATCAGTTTGGAAAAAACTTTAAAGAGCCCTAAAATGGTAAGTGCTGCTAAGGATCTGGAGCAATGGGTAGTCTACTTTTATACAGTAGTAGTAGGATCAAAAATTGGTACAACATTTTGGAGAATTAAGGAAGTATACAACTTGTGATAAACAATTTTAGTTCCAGTTATGCAGAAAAAGGCTTATTTTTGTGCCCAAGTAAACATATATATATATATTTTTTTTTTCCCTAGGAGCACTGTTTTCAACAGCAAAAAAAACTATATGTACCTTAAATGTCCATCAAGAAGCAACTGAATCAAGTACACTGTGAAATGTCATGCATGAATCAACCATATATGAGGAACAATGGTGAGAGATAATAGTGGTTGCAGTATACATACAGTATGTCTCCTCTTGCTTAAAATTAAAAAGCGCTCTGTTAGTGGCTACATACAGATGTGGAGAAATATAAAGACACACATGGACACTAGTAAACACAGAATTCAGGATTGAGATTATTTCCTAGGGAAATGAGGCAGAGAGGAAGAGGGATAAAATAGGGAAAAGGTTACAAGACGGCTTAGAACTGTTTTGGTCACATTTCATTTCTTAGGTTAGATAAGTATACAAATACATATTCTTCATTTAATTCAAAATAATTTCTTTTTCTCCCAAAATGAAAAGGACTCTTAACTACCTTATTGAAGGCAACATTTTATTCTCTTGCAAAAAATGGTTGAAATGACACCTTCTAGCACAACATTCATATTTTAGAGGCTGCCTTACTTAAGGCAATCATAAAAAGTATTTTTAAAAGTCTGAATGTTTTACCTACTTGTTTCTTCAGAACTAATAATTTATTCTAAACAGCAATTTGAGAGATTGATGTAATAACCTCATAAATTTTTCTCTGTACATTATGGAAAAGTACTTATAAATAAGCAAATAAAGTGGTTTCAGGACTTGTTATGCAATGATGACATCATGGAGGAAATGAAATTATCTATGCTCTTTAAGAGCTCTGGGTGTTCAATTATCCTTTCTAGATACCCAGAGGAGATAGGTTTCTAGAAGCCATCACAATTTTTAAAGGTTTGAAATAGAAATTCTCCAATCTTAATGGTTCACAATCCAAAAGGCTTAAATAAAACAGTCACTTACAGAGTAACAGACAGACATCTATCTGGATTTTTGGATTTATTTCTATTACTTAAAACAAAAACAAACAAAAAAAAATTGGATCATGTATAACCGACTAAAAATAACAAAAAAAATGAAGAACCCTTACAAATCAATAATAAAAAGTCGTAGGAAAGTGGGAAAAGGACATGAACAGCCAACTCTCAAAACTGTAAATAAAAATGTGAAAAGTCATGTTCAAGTTTATTCATGATCATGAAAATGCAAATTAAAGCCTCCTTTATTTGGCAAAAAGTTTTAAATTTGCTTATATCAAGTGTTGGCTAGAACACAGGAAAACAGTTCTCTCATACACTTCTATCTTGGTATCTTGGACAGTAGTTTGACAATGTCGATTAAAATTTTAAATTGCTTCTATTCCTTCTGCCTGGAAATTTCATATCCAAATATCTATCCTAGAGCATCCAAAAATGTAAAGACACACACATACACAGACAATTATGATGGATGCATAAAATGAACTCATGTTCAAGTTCATTTCACTCACCTACAGATTTGTCTGCCATGCCCACATCTCTAGATGTCCAGCGACAAAATCCACAGGCCAAGTAATAGGCTTTCTTCATGGTGGTTTTGGCTGGGTCATCTGGGAGCTGTGTGGAGATGCTTGTTGCCCGGGTGGAGAGTGTGTGCATGCAGCCAGGACAGTCAAAGCAGTTGGCACATCTGTGATGTGACAAACAACCATTCGTTCATACAAATATTTATCAAGCACCTACTATGTAGCAGACATTGTTGTACACATGTTGGGAATTCAACAGAGTGCACATTCAATTTGGAGTGTCTCCCAAGAAAAAAGAAAAAGTATTCCTGGGGTATTATCAACTTTAGCATTTTGAAAATATTGTATACTATTTTTTAAAAATGCAATTATCACCAAAGCTTTTGAAGAATTAGAACCTGCCCCAATACTACTCCACAGAGGAAATCACTGTTAACAGGTACAATTTACTATTTCAGAATTTTGTAATAGGTTACAAAGATTTCTAAGGGAAAGACAAATGCCACAGCATATGCCTTTAGAGAGAGACCAATTGTATGATGGAACTGTGAAACTAGGTTTAGAAATTAACTGCTTGACTGCTGTGCCAGAGAGCTGAAACAGAGACCAAACAATGCTATCAAGCTACAATGATTTGGAAGTGGTGTGCTTTCAGAACTTTCCGTTCTCAGACACTATTCTTCCAATCCTCACCCAAGGTTTTCCTTTTAGGGGTCCCTTGCTACTTTTAATTCTCCCACCACCTGAGAGTATCAAAACCTGCAATCTTGTACCACTTGCACTATCTGCAATATTTTGCCATCTGGATATTATCCCAAGTGAGTGTAACAGTGCCCACCTCGAAGAGATCCTTTCAGGATTAAATGATAAAATTAATGTGTGGAAAACAAACAAAAGAGCATCTGGTTATCAGGAGCTATTTCTTGGGGGCAGGAAAAATAAATGATAGTGGTTCATATCCACAAAGGTATAGAAGTGTAGCAAAAGGACTTTCACATCAAACTAAAAACTAAGTATCAACTAGCAGCAATGAGCATGTCTAGCAGCCAGATCTTGGTTTCTAATACTATTCTCCAATAAAAGGAACCAAAGCTCTTTTGAGAAATGGCCAGTTATAAAACAGACAGAAAAATATACAAGATAAGCACAGAATATCCTATACCAGTAAAAAAGCGCTCACACTAATGAGAACAACATTTCCCACTCACTTCCAATTATAGGAGTATGTCAAAGGGATACAGAAGTAACTGAAAGAACTCCCAATGGTCGAAGCTGGAACAGTATGAGCAAAATAAATAAACATACATACATAAATGAATAAAAAGTATAACCCAAGGTATAAATATTCATGACCCAAAGTATAATATGATTTATGACAAATAAATAAATGGAGAAGAGCTAGATCTTTCATGCAAAACAAATTCTAAATATTTTATGCAGTAACCTTCAAGGACAAGAGAACCTAATTTCCCACTCTCTAAGTGTGGGCTGTGATTGTGTTTTTTCTTCTTCTTCTTCTAAGGAATAAAGAAAACAAGGGGAAAAAATAATAACTTTGCAGTAGAGAAACCTAACAACACTACTCGTGGCAGGCAAATGAGGTTAACATTCAGAGTGATAAATCCTATGGACAGTTAATTTATCCTTGATACAATGTGATAAGAGATGGCACCTTATCTCTGTGGTATTCTTCCCTGCCAAAAATGCATCCCCCAGTCAGGTGAGGAAAACAGCACACAAATTCCAACTGAGGTTGGCTCAGTGGTTACGGTGCTTGCCTGGCATATGCAAGGACGTGGGTTTGAACCTTAACTCCATGGACACGATGAAGTGTCGCAGCAATGAAAGCCACACGAAAAACTAAATAAAAACGGATTCTTTCACTTGGAAAAAAAAAAAGTCTAAAAAACTGTTGCAGCCCAAAGGAGCCTAAGGGTATATGACTAATATAATGCGGTTTCTTTTTCTTTTTTATCAGGAATTGAATCCGGGGCACTTAACCACTGAGCTATAGCCCCAGTCCTTTTTATTTTGGAACAGGATCGCACTAAATTGCTTAGAGACTTCCTAAGTTGCTGAGGTTGGCCTTGAACTTGCAATCCTCTTGCCTCAGCCTGCTAAGTTGCTAGGATTATAGGCATGCACAACTGCCCCTGGCATAATGTGGTTTCTTAACAACAGTGGAGACTGGGTGTGGGGGTAACAAGAATTCTCTGTACCAGCTTCACAATAATTCTTAAACCTGCAACTGTTCTAAAATAGAAAGTTTATTAAAAAAAAAAATCAAAGGGTATTTCATCTGAGGCAATGATGAAGCTAAAAAATAAAAAAAAGAGCTGTTTAAAAAAAGAAAAAAATTCCATGTGCTTCCTTACTAGCCATTTAAAAGATAGTTGAGAAAAACAGAAAAACAGATCCTGTTCTTACCTATTCTTTTTTAGTTTGGCTTCAGCTGATGGCATATTTTCTAAGCAACTGGGACAATAATGGGAGTCCACCTAGGAGGAAATTAAAATTAAAACAAAAAGTCAGAAACTCAGTTTCGCTTGTATACACGTCAAATTGTAATTTTTAAAATACCTCAGCAGAAGATGAAATATCACTGATCCGGAAAAAAACTGAACTTTTCTAAAATGTTTCTATTTTTTCTTTCTGATATTTCCTGTTTCCTTTCTCAGTGTTTTGTTAGATGTGTGAAAAGTTGTTTATATGATAATTTAAAGTTTCCAACTGAAGAACTCTATGATAACCTAATGAACAGATTCATAAAATAATGCAATTTATAAAGGCATGATCAAACACCCTACTTATTTAGTTCAGCTTTATTTTAAAAATTTTCCTTCTCTCTTTTTTTTTGTTTGCAGGTTACAACCCCATTGAGCTACATTACCGGTTACATTCTGTTATTTATTTATTTTTTTCATTTTTAGACAAGGTCTCACTAAGCTGCCCAGTCTAACCTTGAACTTGTGATCCTCCTGCCTCAGCCTCCCAAGCAGCTGGGATTGCAGGTATGTGCCACTGTGCCTGGATAGTTCAGCTTTATTTGATTATAATAACTTGACTACACTTTTTAACTGTTGATAGATTAAAAAAAAGTTTTCTCATTAGTAGAGTAACGTATTTACTAAGCATAAATTGGTTGCTGTATTAGCGTATTTTAAAATGAAAAATTAAATAAGATATTGTATTAACTCAAAGCAGAGTCTAAACATTAAGTTCACTATAATTTTTTAAAGATCTGAATAAGTATTTTCTTTAATGCATGTAGATCCTATTTGACAATTAATGGAACTCTACTCAGCTACATTAGCTTGCACATAATTACTATGCTAGACTTTTTTTCCCCATCATCTGGTATAAATAGGCCCAATTTGAAAGATCAATACAACTGCTACTCAATATAAGAGATGATATTGTTAATACTTGTACTACTTTATGGTTTGGATTGAACTGTCTCTCAAAAGTTCCTATAACAATATTTACAGGCAAAATGGTTAGATGATGAGAGATGTTACCCAATCTGCAAATTAATCCATTTGATGGGTTAATAATTTGAATGGCATAATTGGAGGAAGTTAGGATGGGGGTGTGCCTTTGGGGTTCATATTTCATCTCTGGCTCCTTGGCTGGCTCTGATTCCTGGTTGCCATGAACTGAGTAGCTTTCCTCTGCAATGCCCTTCCCTCATGATGTCATCTCAGCTTGGGCCCAGAGCAATGGAGCTGGTTAACCATGGACTGTCAGCCAAAATAAACTTTTCCTCCTCTAAGTTGTTCTTGTCAGGTATGTTGGTCACAGCAAAGAAAAGCTCACACACACTTGCACATCAGAAAAGGAAAATACGACTAATTCCTTCTTGCTCCCTTTCCAAATTCTACTTGTGCCTTCATGTGTAGCTCTAGACCCACGTTCTCCATTAATACTTACTGGACTTCCCTTGACCTCAGTAGCCTCATGGCTCCACAACATACCTATCCCACCACATTGTAAAATATGGTGTTACATACTGAAATATCCTAGCTGAAAAGAGCCTTAGCATGGGGATTGAACTTCCTAATATCCACCACAGGAAATGTGATCCAATAAGTTCTGGTGGTTAAGCTACAATAGGGAAACAACTAAGAGGGAAAGCACCTGCCAAGGAAATACACCATGCTAATGGAGAATATTTTAAAAATCATATTCACATCCACACGCACAGGCACTGATTTCCTTGCTTTCTCCAACTGCTTTCCCTGGCTATTCATAATATTATGAAATATATCTCTGGTAAAATAACTGAATGTGTAAAATGGTTTATAGTGTGGGGCACATTTTAGATGCACTTTGATAGTCCAGGGGATCTTCAGTAAAATTCTGTTAGGTTCAAATTCTGCCCCCCCACCAAATTACGTAAGGCAAACACTTTCTTTGTGTGTAAAATGTTTGTTTTTTAAAGCAACCACCTTCACTGGTTTGGAGAGATTATCTAAAATGCATGCCATATAGCAAGGACCCAAGAAATCTATTATTACTGTCAGCTTTTTCTTCACTAGACTTAGTTATTCAACAGGAGGGCTTGTCCTATTCCCCTTTTAATCCCTAAAGTTTACCGAATGATCAAGTTGTGTCAAGTAGTCCTGGAGTTTTGTGGTTTTGTTATTTTATGGCTGGGGTCTTCTACTTCTGAGCAATCCTATTCCAATGACCCCTTGTGCCAGTGAAGGATAGCACCAATACCTTCGGGCGAAGCGCCATGAATATAACTCTTTAAGCCTCCGCCTTACAATGTTACTCTAGGCGTCTTTCACTCAACTCGCCCACTCACTCTCATCTGTTCCCTGCAGAAGGCATTTGCCTGCGCCAGGAAACAAGGCAAGGAATTTGAAGAGCGCCCAGTTTCTGTTTAAACGGCAGATATTCCAAGCTCGGAGGGCCATGATTGAGAATGTCTGCCTCTCCCTTCCACAAATCCTGCAACTACGGTCATTTCACTCAAATGGTCTGGACTAAGCATCACAGACCTTTCTCCCTAGCCCACTCAATTACCAAGACCCACACTAGACAGCCAGGGTCTAAGTCAAATTTGTCCAACCAGAGGCCGCCCTAGAACAAGAAAATCCGCTCAGCCCCACCCAGGGCCTCCCTTCCTTTCCAAGTGACAGGTCATAAGCAAATTAAATCGCAGGCAACGCTAAGTGACGGCAGACGGAACCAATCAGTAAGCTGGGAAAGTGATTGCACGCCTCCACCCGGCGGAACTTCCCCACCGCTCGCAGTGACTAGGATGAACCCCCCCCAACACACAGACACTCTCTGAAGTACGGCTGTTACCTCGTGAGACACACATTCCAGCGACCGCAGCTCGCTGCAATAGCGGCAGAAGTAGAGCTGCGAGAGCGGGGCCCGAACCTTCTTTTCTCCTTGGACTAGATAGAGAACCCGCTCCGATTGCAGCAAGGACGCCATCTTGGAGAGGGAGGAGCCAACGGCCCTCCCGTCGCGTCACGTGACCGCGGAGCCGGTAGTGCACTTGCGGTCCGCTCTGCGTCCCTTCTACGTAGACTTTGACGCAGACGGGCTTTGCGCCGGCTGAAGATCAAAGTGCTGGAGAGCTGCCGGCATCCCCGATTGTGGCCCCACCCTCGACCGACCCGCTCCTCTGTGTTCAGCGAGCGTCAGCTTCCTGGAGTTAACTCAGACCTACCATTAAGCCCAGACTCGCTGCTTAAATCCAGACAGGCTCAGCCCTCTCCCTTTACTTCGTTTCTCCGAGAAAGGAAGGCTACTCTTATTTACAGCGACCTCCACCTCCTAGGCAGAAATGCTGGAGGCAGATTGTAGGTCTCAAAGGGTCAGATGCCTTGGGAACTGGAACGTTAGAGTCCAACTAGCGCTTACTACTGACAGTCCAGTCAATAACTCCTAGGAAACTTCAGCATACATTATTTTCGTTTGAAACTCCTTAGTATGTTCCCTCACGCGGAGTAGATAACCTCATTTATTTACGGGGTTTGAATAGTTAGCATTTGGTCTAAGTCTGAGTTATGGGCGTTAAATATCTATGAATGAAAAATCAGTGAATGAGCAATGTTGGCAGACATCTTCTACAATTTTCTAGTGTGTAAATCATACGCTTATGCACGGGATTGGAGACAAGATGTAATCCCCAAGGGCACAGCCCCAAGGACCCGCTTCCTCCACTAGGTTCTACCTCCTACAGTTTCCACTATCGCCCGGGCATTCAGCTACGGAGTCCCTCAATGGATTAGTACATTGTTGAGGTCAGAGGCTCACGATCCAATCACTTCTTCAAAGCCCCTAGCCTTCAATGCATGAGCTTTTAAGGGGACATTCCACATCCATGACAGTCTCCCAAGGCAGAAAACTCAAATACCTTGCCTTTCTCTTGTCAGGCTCCTCTTCCCACCTCCAAGGGCCCTGGATCCTGTTTTCCATAATTCCAGTTCTAAAGAGACTAGCTTCAACCTGTGAAGGTTAGGCTTGGCTTTGGAGATCTTTGTTTCAGTGCCCACTTCAGCCAAGGTCCTCCCCTGATCTTTTTAACTATTCAGTTAGTATATGAAAATAATTTTTGGGCTACCTCGGGAAATCCACTTGGCAAACCTGGATGTGTGAAAGAGTTAATATTCTTCTAGTTAAAACTTAACCAACACAAGGGGAGATCCTGTGAATGAATGTTCCCCCATTCATGCTTTCAGACATCCTCTATGGCTCCTTACAGAGTTTCAGAATTATCAAGCCCTGTTTACATACAATGGTGACCAACTTGATAAGATAGCCTTGTGTTCCTTTTCAGTCCTCCCAACCCTAAGCTCACTGCAGGTTACTGGGATCACTTTTTAGCCTTGGCTCCCTGTCTGTAAGCTCTCATTTTCAGCTCTGGCTCACAGGGCGAACTCAGGCTATGACAGAGACCCAATAGTCAAACTACCAGATCAAAGGGTATCAACATTTAATAAATATTGACATGGTGGTTGTGGAAAGCTGGACCAAATTACACTCACCACAAATGAATGAATCCATTTTCCTATTGTTTTGCCAAAATGGACTATCAAGTCTAGCTAAATAGTTTTGGCACTTTTTAGCTATAATCTAGAAAAAATCATTTACACCTTAGTTTTGTTTCATAACACATAGAATGGGAAGATAAGTCCTGTCTGAATGAAAATTAAAAATTGGCCAAAACACTTTGTAAGCTATGAAGCACCAGGGACATGTAACAAAAAGTATGAAAAATCTAGAGTGGTTTTCATTTCTCTCAAGAGTCCTTCAGAGGGCTGGAGCAGTGGCTTAGTAGTTAAAGCACTTGCCTGGCATGTGCAAGTATCTGGCTTTAAACCCCAGTACCACGTACACAACTAAATGTCAGAGAAATGAAGGCCAGATGAAAAAATAAATAAAATTGATTCCCCTCTCTCCCCCTCTTTCTTTAAGAAAAAAAAACAAGAAAAAAAAAACCAAAAGAGTCCTTCAGAGTAAATTCACAATAACAATAGAAAAAGCCAGGAGCTAGGCTTTGGGCAAATAAGCTCCCACAGTGAAGTGGGGGCCTCTTCAACTTCAAGGTCCTGGAAAATTCCTCTGACTGATGCTAACCATCTACCATCTGCCTTCGGTTTCTTGCTTGAAAATTACATAAATCACTGGTTTTCCTGCATTGAATCTTGCAGACCTATCTAAAAGTCACACCAAATGAACAGAAGGGGACAAAAAAAAAGCCATCATCTAAATGTCCATCTGGCTTCTCTGGGAGACTCACCCAGGAAATGTGGTGGTGGTGCTAGCAAAAAATCTATTTCCCAAATGTAAACATGGCAAGGCAAAGGACTGCAGGTGAGACTTCATTTTGGAAAAGCTTTCCTGGGCACAGAAATTTGAATTGTGTGTGTGTGTGTGTGTGTGTGTGTGTGTGTGTGTTTTGTTTGTTTTTAACGGAGCTGATTGTTTACCCGCCCCACATGGTGTAGCTATTCCCATCTTTCACCTATCAGTCCCAGCCCAAAGCCTGGGAACTTTCGGGGTGGTTGCTTCCTTTTTTAAAAAGAGAGGTTGGGGGGGGGAAGGGAGAGAAAGAGAAAGAATCAATTTTTTTATTTAGTTTTTCATGTGGCTTTCGTTGCTCTGACACTTCCTTGTGTGCTGGGGTTCGAGCCCGTATCCTTGAGTATGCCAGGCAAGTTCTGTAACCGCTCCAGCCCAGTTCCTTCATTTTGATTCATAGCCTCGGCCTTACTTCACAGTTGTACCATTTTCCTCCTGGATTTATTGCAGCTTCCTGACTGCTGTCTCATTTGTTCTCTATATTGAGTTAGAGTGGTCTTTCTCTAACCCATCTTTTGATCTCAATCCTCTTTTGCTGTCCTTTTGTGAGGATGGGGTTAATGTGGGGACCAGACAAACTCCATCTTGTCCAGAGCATTCACACAGAGCAGCATGACCTAAACTGCCTCTATTGGGAGACACTACAAGGCTGTAAAAACAACTTAAAAATGTAAACCCACAGCTAGAACTAAAAGAAAACCTTGACAAACAACTACCTATAGGGTCCAGATGTCCTTGTGGTAGAAACACAAAAACCTCTAGGCCCATAGCCAACAACAGCAGAGGTCACAGTCTCCCACCTGCCTTCACCCAATCCTGTAACACCAAGGCTTGTAACTCCCAGCTTGCAGAATTTTCCTTTATAAACCCTGACTCTCTGAGTCTTGGGGCCGCTCTCCTCCACCTGCTGTGTCGGAGTGCTGGACGGTGGACCGAGCTCGAGCTTGTACTAAATAAACCCCTATGTGATTGCAGCGGACGCTGGGCTCTGTGGTGGTTTGTTTGGGGGTCTCATGGATCAGGCATAACAATTTGGCTTCCTTCTGTGATTCTCCATTACCTATAGGACAAACCCCCAAATTTTTGACATAGTGGATAAGGCCTCCTGAGTTCTTCCTTCCTTTTCAACCTCGTCTTCACACACCTCACACTGTACTCAAGACCCATGTAACTCTTGTTGACCAAGTAATGATAACATGCAGTGTCCTTTTATGCCTTTAGGACCCTGCACATGCAGTTACCTCAGCCAGAAATAACCTTTTTATCTGCTTTCCAGCTCATGGGCTTGCTTGCTTTCTTTCTTTCTTTCTTTCTTTCTTTCTTTCTTTCTTTCTTTCTTGTTTGCTTGCTTTCTCAGAGAGAGAGGGACAGTGAGAGGGAGAGCGAGAGAGAATCAATTTTACTTAATTTTTCATATGGCTTTTATGTTATTGTATACACGGTGCTGGGGCTTGAACCTGTGTCCCCACACATGCCAGACAAGCACTGCAACCCTGAGTCACCGCTCCAACTCCTCGTGGATATTTTTCTGTTGTGAAATCTTGTCCAGCCCTGGCAATGAGGGAGTTGACCACGCTTGCCTTTCTCCTGCAGCTATGTCCCATTAGAGCAACTTGAAGACTGCATTTCCTTCATTTTAAAAAATGAATCATTCTTTTTTTTAGACCATGGGCTCTGTGAGGTCCTGGCAAAGGGCCCACCCAAACAATAAATTTTGTTTAATGTTTTTTACATCTAAGCATATTTATTACATGCACATATTTCTAAATTTGCTAAGATTGTATGATAGGGATACACACATACAACCACCCCATGAGGAAGGCACTATATTTATTAACCTAATTTTATAGGTAAGGAAACAAACTCAGAAGTTAAGTAATTTTCCCAAGGTCATGCCAAGAAGTGGTAGAGCTAGGATATGAATCCAGGTCAACTAATCATTCTTTACTCTAACAGATTCTGCTATAGCCCAGGGATTGGCAAACATTTTTTATGAAGTACCACATAGACATATATTGGGCTGTGTAGGCCAAGGCAAAATCAAGGACATTATGTTATCTATATAACCAAAGAGACAACCTGTGCCCTTTCCCTTTAGATTGCTGATTTCCTGGTTGTGAGCACACTTTGAACCTAATTGGAGAAAAACCAGCTGAAGAAGAAAGACTAGTGGGGACAAGGTAAGGAAAAGTGGGACAGAAGAGCAAGAAAGAGAGAGGTCAATAGCACCCAAATTCCAGTGCCCTTCTTTCCTCCCAGAAAGAAGGCTGTCTCAACTTGGGCAGCTGAGATCTCATTGTTCAGTGACCAGCAGTCACCAAAATTGGAATTCCTGGACTGGCGCAGTGGCTCAGTGGTTGTGGCACTTGCCTGGCGTGCGCGTGGTACGCGAGTTTGAACCCTAGCACCACCATGTACACAGTGAAGTCTCAGAGCAACAAAGGTCGCATGAAAAACTGAAATAAAAAATTGATACTCCACCCCCCACACACTGTCCTTCTCTCTGAAAAAAAAAAAAAAAAAAAAGGAATTGTCAGTGCATTGGTAGCAACCGAATTGGGTCCTGGGCAATAGGAAGGCACAGCCCAGGCAAAGGAGTAGAGGGAGAGGCAGGGACACAGGAGGACATGTGGCTTGGTTTCTGAGGCCTTCAGTGCCAGCTTCAGTGGTGCTTGCAGATTGTACAAAAACAAGCTTTGACCAGATTTGGCCAGGAGGCTGAAGTTTACTGATGTTGTCGTCTCCCAGTGTAGCAGGCTGCTTATGACTAAGTATCAATGTGTAGTAGCAAGATTCTAGTTCAATCCCTATAGTTTTCAGATGGAAAAAAAAATGAAACCCAGAGAGTTAAAGGGACATGCCCACAGGTTCTCTCACTCCTGGTACAGCTTCCTGTTTTCTGGTTCTATAAATGCAGCTGTACCTCACACCACATCAGCTAATTAATTCATGCCTGTAACAGAGTAAGAAGCTAGTTGTCCTTCTAACAACACAAAAAGAAAAGAAAGCCATTGCAAATGAAAGCAAATGCAAATAAACAGCCTATTTATTTTGCCCTGGAAGTTTGCTGGATGATCTCATTCCCACTTTGGGCACATGATTGTCATATCTCTAGCGTGTTCTTCCCCTGGCTTCAATAGGAGTTCCTTAAGTGTACCGAAAGCCTCACCAAAGCTCATCCTTCTCATTTTCTTCTCTGTGCTTAGCGGGCTTACAGGAAGCTAATGTCAATTCTGTGGGATCCCGGGACACTTCCTCAGTGCTCTGCTGAAGCAGTGGAGATGTGGGCTGTGCATCTTCTTTCAGTGGGAGGATGTGCCATGTGAACTCAGATTAACCCTAACTGCTGAAGGCAGGCTCCTGATCCATGCAATGATGGCTCACAGGGGCAGATTGTGGCCACACACTCTGT
This sequence comes from Aplodontia rufa, assembly GCA_004027875.1. Lineage (NCBI taxonomy): Eukaryota > Metazoa > Chordata > Mammalia > Rodentia > Aplodontiidae > Aplodontia > Aplodontia rufa. Next base: position 88,002 of record PVKS010004779.1, read on the forward strand.
TCCATCCACCCTTGTGAGCTCAACTGACTCAAGGGGCTCTAGCTCTCTGTGAAATGAGGGTACAATCATGAAAGAGTAGAGTAAAAAACGACCTTAGCAATTAACTTGTTTAAGATAGAAAGGAGTTAGAGATGAAGCTAGGGTTTGAACTCAGCTCCTGGTTTTAAGTTTCTTGCTTCTGCTACACATGGCTGGCCCTCCAGCTCTACAAAGCTCACTCTTCAATCTCAAGGCTTGCTCCTAGGGGGTCAATAGTGTACTGCTTGGTTAATTGGATAAGATAAAACTGAAGAATGAATTCCTGCTTAACTCAGTACCTGGCATGTAGCAGTTTCTCAATATGTGTTTGCTGAATGGATGAAAACTATGTCCAACTACCTTAAACTACCTAACAGATGGAAGCCAGCAACTAAGTTCTTTTTCAACCAGGTGTGATGGTGATGGTGCATACTTGAAATTCCAATTATTTGGGAGGCTGAGATGGGAGGATCATGAATTGAAGCCAACCTGGACCTCAAACTCATTTAAAAGAATTATTTTTTGGGACCCTATCTCAAAAAATAATTGTTTTTGATCTTTAAGTAATTCCTTATTCTAGAAGGTAGACCAAGAAGTGGAGAGAAGGAGGAATCTTTCTATTTTAAATATTTTAAATAGAGTGGCAGGGTAGGATTCCTGAGAAGGTCATATTCAAGCAAAGGTTGAAAGAGGTAGGGACAGAGCTTAGTGGATATCTGGGGTAAGAGCCCCAGACAGAGGCTGATCAGTATCTAAAGTCCCAATCTGAGGAGCAGCAAGGGGAGCGCCTTCAGGGATGAAGCACCAGAAGCAATGGCAGCAGCAGGGGAAACTCATGTGGGGTCTTGAAGGGCATTTAAAGGACATTAGATTTTGCCCTTCAGGGAACGGGGAGCAAATGCACAATGTCAAGCCTAGCAGTGTCAAGAACTAATCTACATTTTATAATGGTCACTCTGGACACTGTTTTGGGAGTGTTTTATGAATAGACAGAAAAGGATGGAAGCAGAGGCCAGCTAGGAGATTGCTGTAGTGATCCAGGCGAGAGGCCATGGTGTTTTGGACCAGGGACTCTGGCTATATTCTGCAGGTAGAGCCTACGGGACTTTCTGAGTTAGCCCTGGGCATCACGTACATAGACTACTTAGTGAAGTGTGCAGCTTGAAGCTGTGAAACAGGGAGGCTGCAGCTGGTCCAGGGGATAAGTTGTTTCATAATTTGGATGAATTCAATCACTAGGAGTTTATTTCCTCAGAAATCATTACTAATACTATCTGTTTCTTCTCTGTGAGGACAAAATAAAAAGATCCAGGAAAGGATCAGACACTTTTACATTTAAGAGAAGGGAATAAAACTAACTTGTTCCATCTCTCATTTACTTTGTTACAACTCACAAAGAGTGATGGTTACCACACAGGAAAGGATGTTTCACAAGAGACCCAGAGAAAGAGCCAGTCAGTTGCTAAACGCATTAATCAGATTTTCAGAGCTCCAACCCAGGCTGTGAAGATGCTGCCCAACAAGGGCCCACCCTATTTGGAATGGTGCCAGGGCTTTTCCAAACAGGCTTTGCCCCTTGCTGTGAGGGTAAAACGAGTTAATGAAAGTAAAGTAGGGAGAGTGTAGCACAGAATCAGCAGTACCTAAGTTTTTGCTATTAAGCCTTGGAGAGTAACCCAACCCTTTCATTTACAAGTAGAAAACAGATTTGGAGACAGGAAGCCATTAGTGCTCAAGCTTACTTCTTGAGCACCAACTTGACTTCTTTTGTTATTTTGGATGATTGGGACTTCCCAAGTTGTGTGTTCCACTTAGGTGACTCTTACAGTTCATTTCTGGGAAAGACGTTGAGCTGTCTCATCTGAGAATTTTCCTATCCTCACAGGGAAATTCACTGGGAGGTTAACCATCATGGCACTGTATACTTGTCTTTCTATCTGTGCCATGGCCATCATTCTTGTTTATGCTCTCCCCATATATTTTCATAATCAACTGTCCTCTCTGAGGCCAAAACGAGAAGTCATCAAACCTGCTGTATTAATCATGGTATCAACAGGAAACCCATGGTGGGATAACTTTGGTAATTTGAGAGAAGTTTAACATAAGAACTATTTGCAAAACAGTGGGAGGGGTAGAGGATAATCATAATGAATACTGTAGTACTGTAGGATTAGGAGATGTGGGGTGCTGTTTATGGCCTGAGGCCTGGAGAGAGAGAGGGAAAAGAACAGTTGCTGAAATCTGGAGACAGACAGAGCTGTGAAAGGGAGCCCACTGGCAGGAGTTAGGATCTCTGGGTCTAGGACAAAGCCAGTCATGGGGAACCACTGGGAAGAATGGTGATAGAATGAAAAGCCCATCAGTTCCTCTTGGTGTTTCCCTCTGAACTGAACACAGCAGGAATCCAGA